>WNWK01013314.1:0-55875 GCA_009830355.1 Cherax destructor
TGATAACTCATCATGCAACTCATATCATTGGATCACAGCTGCATTGTTGCTGGAACTCTTATGTGTGAGCTGTGACTAGTGATCTACCTAGTGAAACACAGTGTTGGTTTGAAGTGGCTCAAGGCCTATCTTCACTACCCCTCGCCTGCCTGCTCCCCTCCTTCCTCGATTTGGAACTCAGCCATTTGCCTCTATTTACTTATGGTCTAGAGGCGGATCTTGCCTGCCCACATAAGTGCCTGAGTGCCCCTGTCAGTTCTCCTGCCAGCACTCCACGATTTCTGACTCACCCTTCTTAAGGATGTGTCTCCTGTGTGCCTATTTGCCTGCTACAAGCAATTCTCCAAGTGGTTGACATGGGTATAGCTAGCACATTCAAGCAGGCTTGAAAACGAAACTCCAAGCCAGCCAGGACAAGGGGGATTAGCCTGCAGTTACATCTGTCCTGACCCCCAGCACGTCTACGTAAACGTTCTACGGTGTTCCTGCCATACCAGTGTTTTTCATGCATGGAGAACATAAAGCCAGCAAGCCAGCCAAGGTAGTCCAAGCTAGCTCTGCTGAGGAAGCCAGTTTGAAATCTGCTTCCATTGTGTCTGCATTGCTTTGCATTACAAGTAAAATGGCGGTAAAAACAAACTTTTACCTAGTGGCTTAGTGTGGGTTGATAATCTAGATGGATTTAAAGAGTGAGTAATGTTATGGAAAGCGGAGTAGCTGTGTCGCTACCACCATCACCCACATATCTCTCCATGCTTGTACATTTCCACCACCGCTCACAGACCAGGTGAAGAAAGAAGATATTTTGAGCGCCAACGACAAGGCCGCAGAGTTCTGTGAGTCGTCAGAAAGCGCATATTCATTCCAAAGTGGCCGCCTCCTGTGAAGATGCTGTGTTATGTAGCTGGTGTGCGGGTCGCCAGTTACACCCCAGAGTAATACCTGGAGTATACCTGGAGAGAGTTCCAGGAGTCAACGTCCTTGCGGCCCGGTCTGTGACCAGGCCTCATGCTGGATCAGAGCCTGATCAACCAGGCTGTTACTGCTGGCCGCACGCAGTCCAACGTACGAACACAGCCTGGCTGGTCAGGCACCGTCTTTAGGTGCCTGTCCAGTGCCTGCTTGAAGACAGCCAGGGGTTTGTTGGTAATCCCCATGATGTATGCTGGGAGGCAGTTGAACAGTCTTGGGCCCCTGACACTTATTGTGTTGTCTCTCAACGTGCTAGTGGCACCCCTGCTTTTCATTGGGGGATGTTAAATCGCCTGCCGAGTCTTTTGCTTTCGTAGGGAGTGACTCTTGTGTGCAAGTTTGGTACTAATCCCTCGAGAATTATCCATGTGTATATAATAATGTATCTCTCCCGCCTGCGTTCTAGGGAGTATAGGTTTAAGAACTTCAAGCGTTCCAATAATTGAGGTGGTTTATCGCAGTTATGCGTGCCGTTAAGGTTCTCTGCACATTTTCTAGGTCAGCAATTTCACCTGCCTTGAAAGGTGCAGTTAGTGTGCAGCAATATTCCAGCATAGATAGAACAAGTGACCTGAAAAGTGTCAACATTGGCTTGGCATCCCTGGTTTTGAAGGTTCTCATTATCCATCCTGTCATTTTTCTAGCAGATGCGATTGCTACGGTGTTATAGTCCCTGAAGGTGAGATCCTCTGACATGATCACTCCCAGGTCTTTGACATTAGTTTTTCGCTCTATTGTGTGGTTGGAATTTGTTTTGTACCTCTGTAATCTTTTGATTATCGCCCGCAGGATGGGTATGGGGTGCATAAAAAAGATATTAAACTAAAACAAAAAAACTCTTGCGTGCTAGAACTTTAAAACTGTGTCAGTGATCTTATAAGGTACATCCCTCCAGTGCTCGCAACTAATCAAGCAGAAAACAGTTTACACTGAGTCAAAAAAAGGGAATTAGTGTGCCATAACATAGCAGAGCCCTACTCCCAGAGGGGAACTATAGGCTTAAGTTAGTTAGTTTAATATCATTATTATGCACCCCATACCCATCCTGTGGGCAGTAGTCAAAAGACTACTCCTCTCAGGCTCACAAGTGGCTTATGGGACAGATTTCCAAATACAAGAATTCTCCACCTACATGCGCGACCAAAAAATGGTGGACTTACTTGATGGAGTAGAAATGTCTCTCGGTCCTCCAACCTTCCTAAGCCCTAGTCCCTCTGGACTCCTTTTGATTTGATGACATGCAGTTAGGACAATACTTCTGCAAGAATTTGAGTGGTATTAGTGTCCTGCGTGAAACTCAGAAAAAACCCTAACTCCAAGGGGGTATCATTTAAGCAATATCTAAGCAGTATGGGACATAAGCTTCTAGACTTGTACTTAAATGGGGACACTGGTATTTACTGATGTAATAGCGTCCATCTGCTCGAGACCCACAATAAAACCCACCCACGTTTTCCCCACAAATCTGGCCAGATACTGAGAGAAAGAAAGGTATGGTCGTTCTGTAGTGGGTCTGGATGGAGAAAGATATCCACAGTACTTCGAGATGTCTCCTCCGAATCCCCAGGACTGATGTTGGTACGCTGGTATGTACTGATGTAATACCGTCCGTCTGCTCGAGACCCACAATAAAACCCACCCACGTTTTCCCCACAAATCTGGCCAGATACTGAGAGAAAGAAAGATATGGTCGTTCTGTAGTGGGTCTGGATGGAGAAGATATCCACAGTACTTTGAGATGTCTCCTCCAAGTCCCCAGGACTGATGTTGGTAGTCACGTGGGAACACCGCGCTGTTCACAGCAGTTGTTCACTCGTTGGTGTCTGGTCTTAGAAGAAGGATCCAGCATCTCTCCCGCCTAGTTCAAGTGTGGGGCTGCCAGTTCTCCTTAGCTAACATAACCTAATGTTCGCCTATTGAAGGCCTAAACCTACCTATGTTAAGGTCCTAGGGCTACCTTATTAATATCTAAAGTTGCCTCAATAATCCTAATATTAGTCACTACCTGTACAAACCTACCTAGACCTTCCTAGGAGAGTAAATCTATCAATTACAGTGGTACCTCGGTTAGCGATATTAATCCGTCCCACAGGGCTTATCTGTAACCGATTTTATCGTTATCCGATTCTATTTTCCCTATAAGAATTTTTTTTTTATATTTTATTAAACATAAACTTACATACATTATAACATACCCTGAACCGAATATAACAAAACCAAACAAATTTACATAGTAAAATATGAACTCATTCAAAACGTAACTTTACTTTAACAATTTTAAAGAACATCATAAACCAAAAACAAAATATTATCCAAACATTAGACAATAGCAAACATCAAATCGAGCATCAGACACCAAAAGGTGTATTTATTTATGACAGTGCTATACATTCTCATTATCAACTTGCAACTAAACAATTTAACTCCAACACCCACAAAAATAGATGAAATCTGCTCAATAAAACCTAAAAAGTACAACACATCCACCACATCTGGTTATTACACCCAAAAAAAAATTGGCTTTAACCAACAACAAAATGTGTCAACATACCCCACACCCAACCCGAGCCAAAAAACATTATAGGCTCTCACAAAAATAAAGGATCAACTGATCACTAGCAGTCATACACAACATAAAAGCCGTACATTAAACCCTAAACATAAATGCTTCAAAACAACACACAACAAATTATTCACTCTAATTGCTACAAAATAGTAACCCAACCATAATACTTCCACTTCCCACACATTCCATCCTTTCACACTTGACAAAACAACAAACCATACATCTCATAACACTTCACCACACAGGTTAAAATAAACCAAACCAAACCGAGGCCTATACTACCTCAAAACCCGTATCAAGATCTCAACACATAAGGCTTAAAACAGAACCTTATAAAAACATTCCGTGGTTCCTTGCATAACACCAAAGAACACACATGCATGTCCACAGGAACACAGCCAAAACAGAAGGAAACCAAAACCCTCCCCTAAGAACTACAGCTATACCCCTCCCTACACCTACCAACACATCCCATACACCCTACCCACACTAATATAACCTCAACAACCCCTCCACTGTCAAAACTCTATACGCTGACGGAAAAACCTCTCCCAACTCCCCATAAATCTCCCTATTCCTACATTTCGTTCTAAAAATTAGGCAGCCAAAGCTTTAACCACCACCCTCACCTCCAAACCCCTCATACTCCAAAACACGAAAATATAATCTAAAACAATGTACGTCAATGCCCTGCGCACACTTTCCGAGTAATCACCCAAATCTAAACTTAAAGCACACAACACGGACACACCCCTCCCACTAATCAAATTCAACACCCCCCCTACCCAATCCCGCACCTTTCCCATGTCCCTACAAAAATACACCACATGAAACGCCGTCTCCCACTCCCCATATTTATCACACTCCCCATTATTTGTCATACCCATCATAAAAAGCTGACTCTTTGCTACCAAAATCCCATGCAAAAACTTAAAACCCACCTCCCGAACACTTGGTCGAACCTTAACCTTCCTAAACCACCACCAAATACTCTTCCAGTCCTTACTAGGTTACCACAAAACACTATACCACAAACTTTCAACTCCTCAACGCAAGACCATCCCTCCCTTACCCCCAACGCTCCCCCTATCCAACTTCCTACCTGTAACAAAACCGATTTACTCCTATTAACACTCATGCCCGTCACCTTACCAAACCTCACCACCAAATCACTGATCCATCGTAAATATTCACTCGATGTTACCAACAACGTGGTATCATCTACATAACCTATTATTTCAGCCCTCCACCCCCCTCTCCCCTCCCTTGCTCCCCTTTCTCAACCAACCGAAAAAAATGGTCCTGCAAAAACGCAAAAAGGATCTGAGATAAAGGACACCCTTGGCGAATACCTCTACCCATACTTACTGCCCAACTAATCCTTCCATTAATTTGTACCTTAAGCAATGCCTCAGCATATATAAGTCGAACCCAACCCACTATTTCCTCACCAAAACCCTGTCTTCTCATAATCTCCAACAATGCTCCCCTATGCACCCTATCATAAGCCATAGCCCAATCCAAACCTAACACACCTCCTTCACCACAATCTTCTATAAAACCCTTAATCCTCCTATGTCCCATTCTCATACTCCTCCCTGGTATCCCAAATTGCCCCTCATGCAACCAACCCTTCAAACCCCTCTTAAGCCTATTTGCCAAAATCTTTGCGAAAATTTTATAATCTGTGCACATCAAAGCAATTACTCTATAATCCTTAAGTCCCTTAGGTCCCTTGCGTTTAGGGACCAAAACCACCACCCGGTTCTAACTGACTCTGCAAGCACCTCCCCTCCCTCATTTCATTAAAAACTTTACCAAGACCTCTCTCAACACATCCCAATACATTACATACACCTCACCAGGCAAACCATCAATCCCTGGCGTCTTCCCCATACGTAGTCCTTTTACCGCCTCCCAAAACTCCTCCTCAGTAATTACCCCACCTAACTCCCTCATCTCCTCACCACTCACTCTCTCCTCTATGCTACTTAACACTTCCTCTCCTATACAAGCATCCCTCCTCCCTCATAAATTTTTCTCATACCACAATTCCATACCCACTCATCGCTACAGTCGTACTTAAAACCCTACCCTTCTTATACCCCCCAAACTGTCCTCAACTTCCAACGACCCTATTGTCATACCTTCTCTCCTCCTACGAAATTGCCTCAGAACCACCGCCGATGCCTTATCACCCCACAACACTACCCCCCCTCCAGCATCCCTCAATAACCCCTCTAAATACCGTTGATACCCAAATCTATATCGCGCATCTTCCCTACCCACCTTTTAAAAAAAATCCTTAATGGCAAGTTTCCCACATTCATTCCACCACTTAGCCACCTTAACAATACCCCGACCCCACAAAACCTTCCACCACCCCTCAAAATCCACCTGCCACGCCAGCCTCTTCAACATCCCTACATTGAGCTTCCAATAACTTTGAAACACCTGCACTGCCCCCTTTCACCCTAATTGTGCCAAAACACCTTTATGATCCGAAAAACCAACATCTATGCATTCCACTTTCTCCACCGCCACTACTTTTGAAACATATATCCTGTGGAAAATATTGGTATTTTCCGAAAGTTGTAATTGATAAACTTTCCAATATGAACAGATATCCTTAATGTACCGCTGGTAGTTTCACGTTCGTGGGGGTATAAATAGAGAACCATCATACCAGCGGGAAGAGGCTGGGCAGAGGGGAGGAGGCAGTGAGACCCCAGCCTACACACCGGAATTCAGGTGACGGGATGGCCTGCCGAATTTGGAGATTCCGGCCGCCAAAAAGGACTTAATTACCTTCTTTCGTAATGTGGAGGAGTATCCAGTGACGTGGTGAATATAAAGTGGGACAATCGGTCCAGGAGTTCCAGTAATAGGGCAGTAATTGTGGAAATAATGAATGGCGCCGGCATGGTATGTCCGCATAGGCCTATTTGAACTCAGTGAAGCGACCATACGACAGAATAAAGTCGCAACCCCTGATGCTGGGGACCTTTCGTCTTAGAAGAGACTGAAATATGTTCGATAAACTTTGTGAAATGGTGAATATAGTGAAACCGAGTTGTAAAAAATCAGGGGGTGATTGTACCGGGCGGGTCTAGCGTGGGTACGCCATACCCCGACCGCCATGTTGGATACGGAGGAGATGAACTAACATAACGCAAGTTATCTACTCGAAATCCAAGTATCGAGACGGTGAATGTGTATAAATTAGTGGGGCATTAAGCCAGGATATACGTAGTGTGTAAAGTTATACTTATAAACAGTAATAAGGTCGGAATAGTGAGAGGATCTGAATCACTACCCCGACCAACCACATGTTAACTAACGCCCGGTCTCGTGGGCGTATAAGAGTTCATGGAAATTAACCTTCCTTGACTCGACGGGACAACTCTTACCATTGCGATCGAACCAGATCGCAGGAGGTCGTCAACAACGAAATGACTCCCTCATCTAAAGCTAAGTACTCATCTGTCGTCTTTGTTATTGGCCAATAATATTGTTACGCACAGTAGATGTACTTTAGCTAGGTCAATGATCTACCATGCACCGCTATGATGCTGTTAATTAGGTGAGTGATGGTCACGTTAACTTAATTGTGTGTTCTCTACCTTTCTTTCTACTTGATCAGTCGCCCATAACCTATACAGTCCACTTAAATTTAATCATACCATAATTAATAATATTATCTACTCAGATTTATTTATACTGGTCCAGAGTGCAGTGGGCTAACGTGAGAATATTGAAGGTACCCCTTGGGTGCGGCCAGGAGTGGGTAAAGTTCTCACATACCTTAAAGGGAATGACTGCGGTAAAATTATACGAGTCGGTCATCTCCCTGGGAGTTTGTTTATTGCTAGTGGCGGTGTCCCAGATAGACTTATCTCCCACAATTCCCCACATATCCTATCTAAACGGGCTGCATACTGTCCCCTACTAAACGTATACTCCACCAGGTTATTCCCACCTCCCACTACGTCCACCACCCCCACTGCACACAAAACCTCCCGCAAGATCATCACAACTTGCCCCGAACCCCTCGGTTCCACATCCTTGAGTCTAATAATACAATTCCAATCTCCCCCTATGATAGCTACTTGAGGCAAACCCCTTAAAGCATAAATTAACTCTTCCCTCACAAAATTATCCTTCACTCGCAAAGTTGGAACCGCCGGCATATAAACCCCAATAAAACTAACATTAACCACTCCCCATCTACCATCCACCCTAACCACTCTACCCCCTCCCCCTTCTTCCCATGTCCCCAAAACAAAAGGACTACCCTCCCTCACCCCCACCCCCACCCCCCTTTTAGGCCAGAAGACCCCCCCACAAAGACCTGAAACCCCTTCAGAAACAACTCATTACCATTCCGAAAATTATGTTCCTGGAAAAATACTACGTCTATCTTAAACCTACATAAGGTATCCTCTACCCACCTACGCTTGACCTCATTCCTGAGGCCATTCACATTGATACTTAGACACCTGAATTTAAAGGCATTGGTTTACCCTTCTGTTTCACTTGCTTCCTGTCATTCTTATCAGTTGATCCAACCTTATTACCACACTTTTTATCACCTGCCACTTCCTTATTTACTCTGGTACTACCATTTCCTCTAATACCAGCCACATTACCACGTACCACTTCTGACCATACCTTTTTCCCCGGTCTCTGCCCAGGAGTGAGGATGTCATTTTCCGCCTCCTCCCCAGTTCTCTTTCTTGATTCCACCTTCTCCATTTCCTCCTCTACATCCTCCTGCTGTCTATGGACCTTCACATCCACCTGTACCACAGTCGCTGTAGCTCCACTACTTTCAATCTGGTCCAAAGATGGCAGCAAAGTCTCCACCTCACCACCCACACCCTCCCCATTCCCCAAATCCATACTCTCACCTCCCAACATCTCATTCAAATCCTCCAATATAGCAACCTCATTTACCACACAATGAACATCCTCCTGTTGTTCCTCAGTCTCCTGAGGCGGCCGCTGATCCTTCAAATTCCGCTCTTCTCGACTCTGCATCACTTCCTGTTCTACCTGCTCCACTTCCTCACTCCACTGCCTTCTTCCCTGCCCTCCTTCCGGTTGACTTTCCATGGCACCATCCTCCAGTACCACGCCCTTACGCTCCTCCACACTCTTGCCTGCAGGTTCGACAGTCCCACGTCGACGATCCTCCCGTCTCCTCACACACTCAGCCGCCAGATGTCCAGGCTGCCCACACAATCTACATGTACGCACCTGCCCTTGATATGTCACGTATACCTGTGTACGGAAACAATCCACCATTACATAAGATGGTATGGGCTTGCGCAATGTCATTTTTACTGAATAAGTTCCCTCCAAAAAACCTGCATATAGCCCCTGCACCCATCTGCCAATATTGACTGCATGAATGACACCAAATACCTTAAAAACGTCGCGGATGTCCTCCGGTCCCATTTCAAAGGGAATATTCTGTACCTTAATCCACTTGTAGACAGCAGACACGTCCAGTAAGCATACCTCTACACCAGGATTTACCATCATTCGTTGATCCTGATATGCGTCCACCACCCTTTGATATGCTTCCGTGCTTGCAAATTTCACAAACAGCCTCTTTGCCCCATTGATGGATATGCCATAAAGATTTGCAAGTGTCACATGGTATGTGTCGCGAAGAACGGCAGGTAGTATCACATCCGCATTTGTCGAGTAGACCGCTCCTTGTATAAACTCAACACATACTCGCCGCCGGTAGCCGTCCACCATCTTTGCTGAAAATATAATTTCCAGCTGCTACCACCAGGGGCTGACCAACACGTCCGCACACCACCAGTGCTGGACGCGGAATGCCTATAAGAAATAATGGAAATAAAATTAATCCGTTCCAGACTTCCAAAAGTAGTAAAATAAAATATTTTTTTTCAACATAAGACATGCATTTAGTACACAAGTTTATGAACAATAAAGAAATACATGTAAATATAGTACAATAACTTGTCACTTACATTTATTGAAGAGTTGTTGTGTGGAAGACGGGAGGAGGGGAAAGGATGGAGTAGTATGCTAGTGTTTGGAAGGGGAATCCCCTTCCATTAACACTGCAGGTACCAAGTTCTTGGCTTTTTTTTTTTCACGAGTATCCCTGCGATCCCCGTCGGGGAGGGGAGTCTTTACTGCGCTCTGCATCACCAGGATGCAGTACTCTAACCGAGTTAAGATCAAGCCATCTAGTGGAATCATAGATGATACCACCAAACTAGCACTTGCATCTGCTGTTAGCAGCAGTCTGCAAGTCAAATTCACGGCGATATTATCACTGAAAGCTGCCTTCATTGTCGTCTGTATTGATGACACTGAGGCAGAGAAACTTCTCACTACTGCTGCCACTACCACGCTACAAGACCGAGGATTCCAAGTCTGGACTTCCCGGCCTTGAAGGCCAAGAGGACTGTGTTCCTCAGACGCCTAGACACTCTCATCACCACTCAGGACACCAATGAAATTAAAACATGCATAGAAAAGCAGAACCCTTGGGCAAAGGTGGACTTTATCAACAAAATACCCAATGCTCCATCCATGCTGAAGGTCACCTTCAGTGACGTCACTATGGCAGACAAAGCACTTACCGATGGACTGGTTATCCAATACTTCCACATCAACCCAGCCTTCATCGAAGCAGAGAATTTAGACCAATCCCACAATGCTATAACTGCTACTCATACCATCACATAACGAAAGACTGCCCAACCAAGGATAAAAAGTTCTGCTCCACCTGCAGTAAGGAAGGACATGACTACAGGTCCTGCACCACCACTACTCCACCGAAATGCTTAAACTGCAAGAACGATCACCACACTCTTGCTGCAAGATGTCCAATTCGTCGAGAAATCCACAAGAAACAAGTAGAACAGCTCAAAAACCACTCCCCAGACCACTACTTACGCTGCTATCACCAAACTTCAAAATGATACTACAAAAATTCTCAAGGCCACGCAAGCGGCTGCCACCACCACCACTACACCACCACTACATGCTGGAGAATCTACCAAAATTCTTTACTGCATCATGTACGCCCACGTACAGAATGTAGCTACACCAGGTTCATTTAATACAACTATTAATGAACTACTACAACTCAACAACCTGCCAAACTTTACATTCCCTGCATCGCCACCGTCAGCTGAAATCATTCAAGCCACCACATGTACCGTCCACCTCGCACCTACACCGACACCACCACCAGCACCTCAAGCTCCGCCCTCCACCATGGAGACGGACCAACCAGAGAACAGAGAGGAGCCGACTCCTCCCACCACCGAGAGCACACCTGTACCTGCTACCACCACTGCAATGCACCCATCAGATACATTTACTGAATTACCTCTACTCATGCAAATTCCCCCAGCCAAGAGAGCTAAAGTTCTGTGTGAAAGTATTCAGGATTTCCTGAATATCAGCTTCAAGGATCCTGCTACTGCTACTGCTGCTGCTACTGCTACTCCTACTGCTACTGCTACTGCTACTCCTACTACTGATAGATACGCAGACGAAGTCGACTCCTCATACCTTGCTACCAACGGTATCTTCTTCTATACCACTGATCAATATAGAACTGAAATGCATGCACAAGAAGTTCATCACCGCCTCAAGCATGGAACTGTCAAGTTTACCTGCAGCCCCCATCAAAGCTACACACTAGAACAAGCCCTCCAGCTCGCCACCTATCACCTCAACGACTTCACAAACACATTCCTCGTAGAACACATCTCCAGGAAGAAGTTCAGGGCACTACAGAATGGTACCATTGAACGATACGCTGATTAGAATCCACCACTCACTGAGAAGATAAGTTTCCCCAGCACTTTGCTCTTTAGCTAAAGCTGGGGTGTGGCTCCAATCGACCCTGTTTTGCACTGCTTCCTTGGCCTCTCCTGACCTGCCTGCTGCTGCAGCCTTATCCATCGTCCTTGCATCGTCAGCTGATTACCGCTGACATGCCTCCAAGACTCTCCCTTCTCTGGGATCCATAGACATCCAGCAAGACATGGACATCCATCAAGACACTCCCTGCACTGGGAGCCAAGGCCGGGTCGCCTATTGACGAAGACCCGGGCCGGTAGTACCGGCAAACCTACAACAACAACAACAACCAAGTTCTTTTCTGGGGTTACTGGCCTTTTTCTTTTAATGCCACTAGGACCAGCTTGAGAGTCACTGGACCACTCTCTAACAAAAAATCTGTCCAGGGAGCTCTGTGTCTGGCGATTCTTTAAAACATCCCTGAAATGACACACCACAGTGTCATTGTACAGGTTGCCAGCACAGCCTGCAACAGCATAGTTAAGGTGATATTCATCCATAAAGCCTTGCACCCTGCTCCACATTCCACAAATCTCCCTAATCACTGAAGAAGGCACCTTCTTCCACCTCTGTTCCATCTCCTCCTCCTCTGAACCATTGTCCTGACCTGTGGTCTCTTTTTGCTGTTGCTGTTGAAGCTCTTGCAGATCTTCAGTGGTTAGCTCTACATTGTGCTCCTCCACCAACTCTTCCACATCCTCACCACTCACCTCCAACCCCATGGACTTGCCCAGTTCCACAAAGCACATTCGCTGCCCGACCTTGGTCGTGAGCAGGTGTGCTGGCAAGGGTCTCTGGTGGACAGTGGCCATAACCTTTTGTTTCAATATGGCGGCGACGTACCGGAGGCGGATAAACACTGTGTGTATTGAAGTGCTGGTGGGAGCTATCTACCTGTCCAATGCAGAAGTATTATTGCCTGCCATAATTCGAGACGCTTATGGAATACCCACGGAAGATTTATATGGAGTAGCGCTAAATGGAGCCTCTAGGGTATTTGTGAAATTTGTGACCAGTGGAGCATATGAACGAGTGGTTGACGCTTACCAGGAAAAGCGAATGGTCGTTAGTGAAGGCTTGGAGGTGAGGTTACGGGACGTGTCGACTACGTATGTTTGGATCAGAGTACGTAATTTGCCATTTGAGGACGATGCTGTTGATGTGAAGAGAGTCTTTCAGGCATATGGAGTGATACATGCCGCTAACATCGGGAGGTGGAACCAGGGGGCCTATGCTGGTATGCCATAAAGGGTCGGTCAGTCTCAAGTCTATGTTATGTACGTGGGGCAGGTGCGAACGTGTAGGCTATGTGGGCAGGCGGGGCATATGGCACCGGCGTGTGACCGACGGGGGATACCAACCCAGCGACAACATGGTGCCACGATGCAGGAACAAGGGGAGACGACATTGCAGGATGAGGCTGTACATCAAGAGGAGCCAGCAGCTACGGGTGAGCTGATTAGTACTGGCAAGTGGAGTGACGTCGTGGAGGAAGAGGCAGTGGTGGTTGTATCTGCCACCGGTGACGCAGCCGGATGAGGATCGTGGCTCCCTGGATCGTGAGGTGCGGAGGGAGGATGACGTATTGGTTGACTTATCTGGATCTCTCTTGGAAGATTTGCAGAAGATGCTAGATAGCCCGGCAGACGACTATGTGGAAGGTACCTTACCGGAGATGGTGGCAAGGCCAGGTGAAGTGCTGAATGGGCGTGTAAGTATGGAGGCAGGTGATGGTATGGATGATCAGGTGCATAGGGGCATGTCGGATGTGAGTGGTGAGGCAGCAGGTGAGGTCATGGAGGTAGCGGAGGGATCCCGCAAGAGATCCAGTGGATCAGTGGAGGATGATGTGTTGACGCCAGCTCAGAGAACCGGGAAGAAATTATAGGCGGATGTGGCTAAGGGCGGGAAAGGCGGGGTTAAGGGTAAAGTCACGGGCGGAGAGGGAGGGGGTAATGGTGGGGGAGGACAAGTGATGAAGCTAGGTGGGTCTAGATTGGTGAAGCATCGTGGGAAGCCTCCAATGAAACCTTCAAGTGTCTCTGTATGAAAATTAATGGCCTTCGGGCAGAGGTTAAACGGTTATGGGTGGAAGCAACTTTAAAGAGAGAGGAGATTGATGTATGTTTCTTACAGGAACACAATTTTAAGTGTGGTAGGGAATTGTTGCTAAAGGGTTATACTTTTTAATACAGTAATCAAGTGGGGGTTGGGATTAGGAGTGAAATTCAGTGGGTGTTGTGGGTGGAGTGAATCTCAAGGGTGGGGTGTTGGTGGGAATTAGGGAGACCAGCCCTTTTAGTATGACGTATTGGGAGGAGGTGGGGGATGGGAGGATTGTGAGGGTTGATGGGGTATGGGGAGACATACCTGTTAGTTTTGTTGGGGTTTATATGCCTGCTACCAATGTACGGAGTGTGAAGGAAGCTTTTGTGCGTGATTTTTTAGTTTATGCTTTAAGAGGCTTGCCTGAGGTGGTAATAATAGCTGGTGACTGGAACTGTATTATTTGGAAGCGTGATGTAGAGCCTCGGGGCTCGGGATGTGAACTTGCAGTTTTGAGGGATGTGTTGGGGGCGGTGGGGGTCAAGGATGTGGTTGTGGGAAGGGATGCTTTGGTGGAGCATACTTTTTTTAGGAGAGGATATGCGGCACGACTAGATAGGGTTTATGTAGCGTCAGGTATAAGTGTAGGAGACGTGTGTCTTCTCAATGTTGGGTTCTCTGATCACCGTGGTGTAGTGGCGGTGTTGAGCTGGGTTGGGGCTGTCAAGATATATCCAGGTCATTGGAAATTGAATGCTCGTTTGTTACAGAGGGATGGGGATAGGGATGCTTTTGCGGACTGGTGGGGGAGGGTGTGGGGAAGGGGCAGAGGGATGAGGGATGAGGTGAGGTGGTGGTCTTCACAGGTGAAGGAGGCGGTGAGGGATTATTATAGGAGGGCCGGAGTGGAGGAGGCGGGTTATAGGTATGGTTTGCAATGTTACTTAGAAAGTCAGCTTAGGTCTTGTTATGTAGGGGGAGTGGGAGGAGAGGGGCATCAGGCAGAAATTAGTATGCTACGTGGGAGGTTAAGGGACATACAAAATGATAGATTTCATGCGGTCAGGGTCAGGTGTCAATTGGATGAGGTTTTATGGGGAGATAGGCCCTCGGGCACTGTTTTGAGGAGGTTTAGGAAAAGGAGGAAGGGTATGATTATCTCGTCGTTGAAGGTTGAAGAAGACCTGGGAGGGTATCAGAAAGGGCAGGTGTTAAGTACAACTGATGGCATGTGTGGGTATGCGGGATGTTGGTTTCAGCAAAAGATTAGGAGAGTGGTTGGGAGTGAGGCAAGTCGAAGGATCATTTTGGAGGGGATACAGGAACGTCTGGGGGAGGAGGATAGGAAGGGGTTAGGAGGACGTATATCAGAGGCGGAAGTATGGCAGGCGGTGCAGGGATTAAGGTTAGGAAAGGCACCTGGGGGGGATGGCTTACCGAGATATTTTTATGTGTTACATTGGGAGGTGTTAAAGGATGTTTTAGTGCAGATCTTTAATCAAATGAAGGATAGGGGATATATGGAGGAAGAGCAAAGGACAGGGGTGGTAGTGATGATACCGAAGTGGAAGGATGGTGATAGGATGAAGGGCTATAGAGCTATAACGTTGTTATGCTCGGATTATAAGATCTTTGCGAAAATTCTGGCAAATCGAATAAAGAGGGTGTTGGAGAAGGTTTTAGATGATGGGCAACATGGTGTGCCAGGGCAAAGCATAAGGACTGGGCATAGAAGGATTAGGGAGTTTGTGGATTGGGAGACTGCATATGATAGCGTAGATAGGGAATTTTTGTTTGGGGTTTTGTTGGGGTTGGGGTTTGGGGAAGAAATCGTGGGGTAGGTTAGGACTTTATATGACCGGGCTTTGGCAAGGGTCCAGGTAAATGGAAAGTTGGGGGTTCAGGTGAGTTATGAAAGGAGTTTGCGGCAAGGTTGTCTTCTGTCGCAAATCCTGTTTGGGTGTATGCAGGACCCTTTCTATAGACTGGTTAGGGAAGGGGTTTGGTATGGGGAGGTGGGTAGGGGTTGTGAGTCGGGCATAGTGGGATATGTCGATGATACAACTGTCCTGGTGGGTAGTAGTGAGGGCTTATTACATGTGAATAGGATTGTGGGTATTTTTGGGGAAGCGACAGGTATGAGGGTGAATAGGGGTAAGTCAAGTTTGTTGGAAGTAGGTGCATGGGTGGGAGGGACGTTGGACAGTAGGGGCGGTTGGAAGTGCGTCGATAGGATTAAAATTTGTAGGGTGATATTCAGTCATGATAGGGAATTGGCAAGAGAATTGAATTCGGTGGCGGTGGTGGACAGAGCTATAGATAGGTTGGGAGGCATTAGGTCTACAGAAGTAACACTGTTGCAAAGGGCGGTGGTGGTAAATGTTTTAGTATAGAGCAAAATATGGTTTGTTGCTGCTGTATATCCTCTCTGGGAGTGTGATGTAGAGAGGTTGCTTGGGAGGGTTTTTCGTTATATTTGGAGTCATGGGTATGCATTGGTTAGGTAGGGAGGTGGTGACTACTGGGTTGGGGTTGGGGTTGATACCGCTACGTAACAGGCTTCAAAGTATTTTTGTTAAGCAAGAATATGTGGTAGGTGGGGGTACAGGGGGCAGGAGGGTGAATGGGTCATGCAGGAGGTATGTAGGTGGTGGAGGGGTAGGGATCTGTTGAGATGTGAGGCTATATTGAGGTTCCTCCTTGTTGTTAGGGAGCCTGGGAGGGTTAAAGTAGGTGTGTTGGATAGAGTGGGGGGGGAGGGGAGGTGTGGTGCAGGGTGCAGGTATTTATCCTATGTATAATTGGAGGTTAACGTGGCATTGGATGAAGAAGTTGGGAATACCACCAAGAGTGCGTGAAACAGGATATAGGTTTTTATTGGGTATTTTAGCGACGCGTGCACAGTTGTTTAGAATGGGCATTATTAGGGATGGGTTGTGTGGATCATGTGGGGTCCTGGACACGGCGTATCATACTCTGTATTTCTGTGATACGTTGGTGGGGGTCAGGGAGAGGTTTAGTGGGGTATTAAGGAGGGTGGGAGCGGGGGGGCTTGATGACCCTGAGGGCTTTGTGTTTGGACGTGGGGGCTTTTCCAGAGGACGTTGGTAGGGCGGTAGTTTACTTGGTGGTCGAGTATATACATATTTTGTGGGTAATGCGGGATGCTCCCGGAGCACAGCGTATCCGAGCGTTGGCAGCAGGTATATATAGGTCTAAGTGTAGAAATCAGGTTATATATGCGGGGACATGGTGTAAAGCTTTCTCTCAGGGTTATAGGGAATTGACTATAAGTATTCTGTTGGGGAGTGAGGGGAGGGGAGGAGGTACCTCATTAAAGGGCTGGTCGAAAAAGGGGGGGTATGGTCAGGAGTGTCTGGAAAGGGGGGTTACGGCGGGTGACATGGCTAGAGTTATGTACATTCTCTCCGGTGTCACATGATAGGGCGTCAACACGTGTCGTCCAGCAGACAGTGGTAGGAGGTCAGGTGGACATATATTGTATTGTGTGGTGATGATGCAAGTTTTGCAATCACATGTCTAAACAGGTTTTGGACATATGCGACTTAGAACGATCATTATGTTGTACTTTCGTTGGTCGTACGTAATTACTGGCTTAATGGTTATAGGTTGGAGTATTAGGGAAGACAGGAGTTTATGGTGAGGTTGGGTGTTTTTGTACTCAAGTGAGTGTTTTGTGCTATTTTGGCCTCAGCGTGAATTGGCGTGAATGTGCGTGTCTCAGTCCATAGGACGACAGGTTACATGAGTGCCATAACATGTTTAATTTGTAGATTGTATACGGTGTAGGGTAAAGCATCATGGCACTTACATTGTTAGGTTTAGTTTTCTATTTAGGTTGATGGTGAAAGCTGTGAACCGTATATCGTTTGTCTTCATTGTGATTAGTATCGTTAGCATTTTTGATGTCCTTGATGTGGTATTAACATGGTTTGACGCCATAGTATAATTATAAATACAAAACATGAACGATGTTATATTAGTAAGGTTGATGTAAATATGCCACAAGTATTGTATTGTTTTGATTTATTATGTAGGTAGCTGTGTTCAATGTTTCTGTACATATTGTCCAATGTGTTCATATTTCTGTAGGGTAAGTGTCCGCATCATGGCACTTACATATTTAGGTGGTTTCTTTTCTGTTTAGTTTGATGACATCCTTAGGTTATTTTTATACATTAGTCTTAAGATAATTATATTGTTTTGCATTATGAGGTACTTGGTGTTGTACCGTCATGTTTCTTTTTTGTATTATCACTGTTTTGATTAATAAAAAAAAAAAAATTAACATTTACATTGAATTGCAAAGCTAGATTTAGGCTATAGTTGCACACTAATTCCAACAGTTATATAAAGTTAGGGTAGGATTTACTTTCTCCAACTAACTACAACAATTAAACAAGCTGAACACACATTATTTACTTACTGTTTCATAAGTTGAATCACTGAATTTATTTGTGTTAACCAAGTGAATTTAATTTGCAAAGACTGCATTTTTACTGTATGAATTTTATTGTCTTTGACTCATTTTAATTTGTGATTTGCACCAGAGGCTAGCTTAGGTCCTGTAACTATTTACTGATGTGTACAGGGGATTGCTAGGTTAAGCTTTCATAACAAAATACAGTTCAGTTGGGTTTGAGGGCTGACAGTGTACATTTTAATTCTGAGTCAAGTCAATATATGTAAAGAAAGTTAAGCTTGTTGAGCTTTGGGACTCACTTATTCTCACCTAATACCGTATCGTACTGTGGGGTGGGCTAATTAAAGTACAAATTAGTGACGCACTTTTAACTAAACCACAACAATGACTGATGAGACTCGGAAAGGAACTGCCCAAGCTCTAATTCAGCTAAAGCGGTCTATGGGAGCCCACAAGGGACGATTAACCCAAGCGTTTGGGGAGTGCCGAGATGCCAGACAAAACCAAGATGTAGATTGTCAAGTTCTAGAAAAGTGCTTAGAGCTTCTACAGGGAAGGCTAGCAACCTTGGAGACAACCTATTTCCGCTATGAGACAGAAGCCTATGAGGCAGACGAGTCTGAGGATATTGTCGAGGCAGCTCGGAAGGAATACAACGAGCAGAGGACCGAATGTAAAGCAGAGATGAGGCTCTGCAAACAGTTAATGAAAAGATTGAAGGCTGAGGTGGCTGGGGCAGCAAAAAACATTCCAAAAAAAATAGTCGCAGCCCAGCTCTGGTGGTGCGAGGGTGTGTGGTGCTCTGACCTGACCCCTGGCGACGCTTTACAGCACTTTGGTTTTCCAAAACAACATGGCGACAGCAGGGAGAAGACGTTTGAATACTGTCTGTATTGACCTTGTGACTGGCGTCCTAAACCCTGCAACGGCCGGGACTGTCTTACCGACGATATTAAGAGAGGTGTATGGTCTTGACATAGGAGATTGGGTATGGCGTTGCCCTGAATGGGATGAATAGAGTATTTGTGAAGCTACTGACGACAGAAGTTTATGAACGACTCGTAGATCGACACCAGGATCATGTCTACACGGTGCACACTGGCCTTCAGGTACGATTGAAGGACGTTTCACGTACGTACACTTGGGTACGTTTGAAGAACGTCCCATTCGAAGCGGACCCGACGGACATCAGTACGGTCTTCAGTGTGTATGGTACGATACACGCAGCAACACCTGAAAGTGGAGCGAGGGACCGATGATGGGCCTCCCTGAGGGTCGTACTCATTGAAAATGACATTGAAGCACCCCATACCATCCTACGTTGTTATACCAGATTTCCCAGGACTCAAGTGTACGTGACCTACATGGACAGCGCAGGACGTGTCGCCTGTGTGGCGCCTACGATCATGTGGCGGCTGACTGCATGAGGAGGACGGGACCAGACAAGTGCCAGAGCAACGAGTAGTGAAAGTGCAGGCGCAGAGAGAGGAACGGAAGGAGGAGACGCAACGGGAAAAGCAGACGAAACTCTGGAGTGAGATTGTGGAGGGTTCTGAGGTGGTTTGTCAGACCCTAACACAGGAATCTGTTATACCAGTGGTTGACTGTGATCACCAGGAGAGTTCGGCAGAAGAGGTACCACTGGAACAAATATTAAAGGAAATATTGGACGACCCTTTGCCGGTGCAAATGTAAGCACTAATGATGGTTTGCTAAATGCAGTAAATGTGGTGGAAAGTGTGGAGAGTGCCAGTCCAGTGGAACAACACTTAATTATGGAGGATGTGCAGGTGGAGGTCCATCAGACCGAGGATGCAAGTAGTGTGGAAGATATAAAGAGGACACGTAAAAGGTCTGGCAATTCATCAGGCAGTGAGGATGTGCTGACACCGGCGCAGAGGATCTGTAAAATGGCCTCGGTGGAAGTTGCTAAAAAAGATCTAGGTTTGGTACTAGAGAGGGGTACTTTTAAGGGAGGAAGCAAACGGGTAAAATGAGTAAAGGGAAGTCAGGGTACAACTTCCACAGAGGCCAGGGGCAAACCCTTGACATAGTTTTCAAGTGTTTAACACTTAATGTAAATGGGTTGAGGGATGAAATTAAGAGGGCTTGGGTGGAGGTACGTTGCAAAGGTATGGTGTGACAGTTGCTTTTATACAGGAACACAATTATAGGTGTGGTGGGGAATTACTTTGAATGGATACAAAGTGTTTGCAAGTTCATCCAGTAGATTAAAGGGGGGGGTGGCGGTAGCAGTGGCGGTGTCAAGCCCTTTCAAACCTTTGAGATGGGAGGAGTGTGGGGGGGGTAGGCTGGTTAGAGTAGATGGGGAGTGGAGTGGAGTTAGGGTATGTTTTTTAGGAGTGTACATGCCAGCAGAGGCGGCAAGAAAGGTAAAGGTGGATTTTGTTTGGGATTACATGATTTATGCATGTCGGGATTTGCCAAATGTAACAATTGTTGGAGGGGATTTTAATTGTGTAATTAGAGAGAGGGATGTAGAGCCGCGGGGAGGAGGTTGTGTACTTGCAGACTTAAGAGACGTACTTAGGAGGGTAGGTTTGAAAGACGTGATTGGGGTGGGAGGTGCGGGTGAGCCTACGTTTGTTAGAAGAGGGTATGCGGCTAGACTAGACAGGATTTATGTAACAGGTAGCATGGTAGTGGGGGAGGGGGTGCAATATTTGGATGTGGGTTTCACGGATCACAGGGGAGTGTTGGTGGAGGTGGGGTGGGAAGGGGTTGCAAAATGGTATAGAGGTTTTTGGAAATTAAATGTTCAGTTATTAAAGGGGGATGGTAAAAGGGAGAATTTAGGGATTGGTGGGGTGGGTTTTGGATGGGGAGTAGGAGGGGGGCTTTGGTGGATTGGTGGGTAAGTAAGGGGAAGCCTGGCATACAAGCTTACTATCAGAGGTTGGGAAGGGAAGAAGCGGGATGGAGATACGGTTTACAAAATTACATTGAGGGCCTCTTGAAAGACTGTTATATGCGGGGAGGACATAGAATGACAGAGGAAATTAAGGTGTTGAAAGATAGGTTGAAGACCTTGCAGAATGAGAGGTTTGGGGCATGTAGAATGAAAGCCGGAATGGATGATGTGTTGTGGGGATAGACCCTCACAATATGTTTTGGGAAGTGTAAACAGAGACGGATAGAATGTCATTAGAGTATCTGGAAGTGGATGAAAACATGGGGAATTATGTGAAGGGTATGAGAATAAATTCCACGGAAGGAATGAACGTGTATGCTGATAAGTGGTTTGTAAGGCACATGAGCAGTGGGGGGGTGGGGATGGAGGAAAGGAGCATTTTATTGGGAAAGATTAGGGAGAGGTTGAGTAGGGAAGATCGGGAGGGATTGGAGGGCATGATTAGTGAGAGGGAGGTGTGGGAGGCAGTGGAAGGATTAAGTAAGGGCAAGGCTCCAGGTATGGATGGTTTGGCAAATGAATTTTATAAGGAGAATTGGGACATTATAAAGGATTGTATGGTAGGTGTGATGAATGGTATGAAAAGGACAGGTGCAATGGGGAGGGACATGGGTATGGGGGTAATGGTATTAGTGAGGAAGGGGAAGGAAGGGGAAACATTAGAGAATTATAGACCTTTAGTCCTTATGAATACGGATTATAAAATATATGCTAAAATTTTAGGTAATAGATTAAAAAGGGTGATAGGGGGGGTGATTGAGGAAGGACAGGGGGATACCGGGAAGGGGTGTGGGGGAGGGACATGAACATATTAAAGATTTCATAGATAGAGAAGAAGAGGGAGGAATACTTGCACTGGATTGAAGGAGCATATGACAGTGTGGAGCGTGAGAGTATGTTTGGAATAATGGAAAGGCAGGGGTTTGGATTGAAGTGCTGGATTGGGTTAGGGCGTTATATGCAGGGCAAGTGTGAGGGTGCAAATAAATGGTAGGTTGGGAGGGAGGTTAGGATGGAAGGGTCTGCGACAGGGTTGTCCCTGTCGCAGATCCTTTCGCTTGCTTACAGGATCCGTTTTACAGATTAGTGGGGATGGGAAGGGGTTAGGGGGAGGGATAAGGGGATTAGAAATGTGGTGGGATATGTAGATGACACGACGGTGTTAGTGTGTCACGAGGTGGGGCTGGTTAACATAGGAATACACTTAAAGTCTTTCTGTAGTGCAACTGGCATGAGGGTCAATGGAGCTAAATCCCTATTGTTGGAGGTAGGCGCTTGGGTGGGGGGCGGGTTGGGTAGCAGGTATGGGTGGAAAATTGTGGACAGGGTGAAAATATGTGGTATTGTTTACACGAGGGACAGGGATGAGGCGAGAGAGGTGAATTCGAGGAATGTAGTTAAAAGTGCGACGGAGCGGTTGAATAGTTGGAGAGCGGGAGAGTTAACGTTGCGGCAGAGGGTCATTGCGGTTAATAACATGATATATAGTAAGATATGGTATATTGCCAACATTTTTCCTTTATTAAGTTGGGATGTTAAAGAATTGGAGAGCAGGGTATTTAAGTTTATTTGGGCACATGGTAGACATTGGCTCAGGAAGGAGATAGTTAGGAAAAGGGTAATTTCTGGAGGTTTGGGTTTAATATGGCTGGAAAGGAGATTGTTGTGTATGTATGTGAAACGTTGTGTGGTAAGGAGAGGGGGGAGAGGTGAGGCTGGGGTGGAAGGGGTGCTGCGGGAAGTAGGGGAGTGGTGGGGTGAGAGGGAACTGGGGCAGTGCAGAAATTGGCTGCGGTGCTTGTTGGTTATACGGGAGCCACAAAGGTTGAGTGTTGCAGTTATAATGAGGTTTGGTGCTGGGGAGGAGACGGTGGAAAGGGGAGGCGGTTTATCCAGTATATGACTGGAAGGGGATATGGAAGGGGTTCAGGGATCTGAGGTTGCCGGCGAGGGACCGGGAGCTGATGTTTCGGTTTTTACATGGGGCAGTGGCGTCACGGGATAATTTATTCCGTATGGGATTGGCGAAAGACGGGAAATGTCAGAAGTGTGGCTTGCCGGAGTCGGCTCTGCATGCAGTATATTTTTGTGAAACTCTGGATGGGGTTCGTAGGTGGATGGGAGGGGTGTTAAGGGGTTTGGGTGGGGGATGTATCCCTTTGTTACGGGCTATTTACTTGGATTTGGGAGGGGTTAGACATATTGATAAAAAGGGATTACTGTACTGTATGGTGGACTTCGTGTGCATGTCGTGGAAATTAAGGGACATGAGTGTTAGGAAAGGATGGGGGCTGTGGCGGCACGTATATATCGCACTATGTGCAGGAATCGTTTAATATATGGGAGGGAGTGGGTTCGAGCTTTTCAGAGGGGTACAGGAAATTGAGTGTGCAGGGTTTATTGGGAGACAGATATGGTAATGAAAGGGCTTGACAGAGGCGCTGGTGGAGCATTGGGTAGGTGTGGTGGAGAGGCATACATAGATAGGTAGATAGGGGGTTAAGCCATTAGAGGACG
Organism: Cherax destructor; assembly: GCA_009830355.1. Taxonomy (NCBI): domain Eukaryota; kingdom Metazoa; phylum Arthropoda; class Malacostraca; order Decapoda; family Parastacidae; genus Cherax; species Cherax destructor. The sequence goes on from WNWK01013314.1 coordinate 23,341, forward strand.
GGGGACGGATGACATCACAGTTGGGGGACCGGGTGACTGTCTAGATTATTAGTGTGTTGAAGTGGATGTGTGTGTGGTGGAGTGAATGTGAGGTTGGGGTTTTGCAAGGGGGAGGGGGAGTAAGGGGTTTTGTAGGGTTTGGCCGGATCCTCTGGTGCCGGGGGGCATGGTGTGGTTAGGTTTGGTGAGAGTGGTATGAATGTCTTGGACTATAATTAGTACAGAGATGGTACTGAAACAAGGGCGTAGTCCCCGTGGAGTTAAGGAGACTGGAAACCTTGTGTGGTAGGATTATTTTGTGCGCACGGTAAATATTATTTGCAGTATTCACTGCATAGTATTAGGACTAGTCACTGTTATTGTGGACTATGTATCATTATTTGGGTTTGGTTTTTGTTATCTGTGCACACTGTACATTATATTTGCAGTATTCACTGCATAGTATTAGGACTAGTCACGGTTATTGTGAACTATGTATCATTCTTTGGGTTTTGTTATTTGTTAAAATGTGCACACTGTACATTTTATTTGCAGTTAACAGCATAGCATTAGAACTAGAGCTAATATTATTGTGAACTTGGTATTGCATTATTTGGGTTTTTTTTTTTTGTGGACTCTGTATCAAGCATAAGAGGGGAAGGGGACAAGAGTTCACTATTTGTAGATAAATGGTTAGGGGTATGTTTTACTGATATATGCATAGCTTATTAAAGGAAATTGCTATTGCACAATTTGTAGCATGTAATTATTGAACGTTTCGGAACTGTAAAATGTAATTTTATTTTGTGCACTGTAAAATTTATTTGCAGTCGTCAATGAGTATTCACTGTATATCCTTAGGAATAGAAAATATGTTATGGTGGACTGTATTTCATTATTTGGGTTTATGTTTTGTGGACTCTGTATTTATTTATTTATTAGGGGAAAGGGGACAAGAGTTCACTGGTGGTAGAGGTAAGGGTTTTAGGGCATAGTTTTCTGATATTTTCGATATTTTCACTGTTTAACCAAAGAATTGCTGTTGTATTATATGCAACATGTATTTTGCATGTTTATGAATTATAAATGTATATTTATTGGAAACTAATAAAATGTAAAAAAAAAAAAAATTGGACTCACTATTTCAAAATTGAAGTCGAGAACATATTAATTATCACACACATCGCCAACTCGTATTAAAACAATAGCATAACTTACAACAATTTAAGGAACACTTATCTAAACTAATTTCATTGATATCTTCAACGATTTTCATAAGCTCTTTATATATATATATATATATATATATATATATATATTGTGAGGGAAAAGTGGTTGTTCAGTCAGCCGGGAGCATTATTAACTAGTTACAGCCAGCACTACCATCTAGCGGGCTGGAGCTAAACTCTTGTTCCCGGTTGTCTGTTGAGGGTTTTTACTTTCTACTCCTGGTAGTATGACTCTTACCTGGTGTCGGTTGGGGAGTGGAAAGTCACTTCACCTTCACTCTTCTCCGAATCAGGTAAGGCACTCTACCAGGAGTATTTCTTTTGTTTGATTATTATGTTTTCTTTGGTTACCAGTAGTGACTTGGTCATCTTGAAACACCTTTTTCTATTTTAAATGTTTTAAGACTCATGGTAACCAGAATATTTTCTTTATTATCAGCTCTGCCGCTGGACTGGTCCTCCAGGACAGACGCATGACTTATGAGCAAGATTTCCCTGGACTTAACGGGAATTCCACAACAACTCCTCTCTAGAACTTGTGTGCGTTAGAGGGTGTTGCTGAAGATCTCATCTACCTTTGGATACCTACAGTGTGTATTTCAACTTAGTGGTCCCAGGAGATTCACCATCTACTCCGGAGACATACCACCTACTCGGTGACAACCATCATCTATTCTCCCCCTCTCCGGTTATTACCTCCTGTCTCACCAACAGACCTGAACCACAACGGATATATTTCTTTTTTATTTCTATTTAATTTTATTAAAATCCAGAAAAAAACATATATATATCCTTCGGTTTACTATTTATTAATTTTTCCATCAATACTTTGTTCAGGGAAAGGCGTTTCCCTGACTATATATATATATATATATATATATATATATATATATATATATATATATATATATGGGTATATTAATGCATGAAAAGATGATCACTTTTTTAATATGCTAGTCGTCTCTTACCGAGGTATAGTGACCCGATAAAGAAACACTTTCACAAGTTTAGATGTTCCTCAAAACTGCAAATATCCCTACCCCTTCTTAAGAGTGAAGGAATTGTACTTTCCACCTCCATGACTCAAGTCCGGCCAACCGGTTTCCCGGAATCCCTTCACGAAATGTTACCTAGCTCACACTTCAACAGCTAAGCAGGTTCCAAATACCATTTGCCTCCACTCGTATCTAACACGCTCATACATGCCTGCTGGATATCAAAGCCCCTTGCACACAAAACCTCCTTTACTCCCTCCCTCCATCCTTTCCTAAGAAGACCCCTACGCCTTCTAACCTCCACTACAGATTTATACACTCTCCAAATCATCGCATTATGCTCCATCCTCTCTGCTGGTCCGCTGTTCCATATATCCATCACATCCTGGTTGATCTGGCACCTGGTAAAGATACTTGTCCCAGTAGTGTGTCTGATATTTTATAGTAAGATGTTGAATAGTCTGGGGCCACGTATCATAATACAGTGTTCTCTTGTGCACCCCTACTTTTCACTTGGTCTATTTAGCACTTCCTCCCATATCTCTTAACTCAGTATGTTGATGCGGTAGTGTGCAGGTTTTTGACAAGACTCTCAGCTACTTTCCAGGTACATATTATCATGTATCTCTCCCTCCTCCTTCCCGGTGAGTATATATTTAAGAGGTTAGGACGTTACAAGTAATTTAAATGCTTTATTGGCTTTATGCAGGCCATTAGCATTATTTCCCTTGTTTTGAATGTTCTCATTATCCACCCCGTCATCCTAATGGCTATCGTGACCTTGATCGTATTATGTTGTTTGAAAGAAAGGTCAGCTGACATAATTATTCCTCAAGTTCCTTTCGTTATCTTTGTCGATATCCTTGAGTTTTGTATAGTTTCCCCTTTGACTTCTTCAATCTCTCCACATCTAAGCAGAAGGAACTCATCACCATTGAACGTCATGTTCTCCACTGTCTACTAGAAAATCCTGCTAATATTTTCCTGCATTTTTTCGATGTCTTTTACCGAGAGACATTCATTCTTATTTTAATGTCATCTGCAAATGATACAAAACTGTGAAAGGTATTTCTGTCTATGACTATTATGAAGATAAGAAACAACAGAGGTGCCAAGACAGTGCCTTGGGGAATTGAGTTTTTTTACCTCGGTGATGCTGGATTTTGCTCTGTTTATTACTGGTCTATGCCCAGACAACAAGAAATCAGGCATCTTGTATAGTTTCTTGTAGCAGTTTGGCAAGGAAGGGAAAATGCTGATTTCAGCAGATCCTTTGTGTACTGATAGCAGCCGCGGCTGGAGAGGGCAGATTGTTTTAAAACCTGGTACAGACAACTCGTGCTCCACGCTGTAAGACTGGACAAAGACATAAGTGTGTGCGTGTTATTGTACCTCAGACAATCTCCATATTCGCCGTAGAAAGATTACAGAGAAGTGTGCTCGGCTTCCTGTAGTAACATTACTGTGAAAAAGACATCTCTTGAAGAACAGAAGTGTAACCGGACGAGTGTTGCAAATTTCCCGACGAAGTGGAAGACAGTGTGACATTCTTCGAAGGACACTTCTGCTGCTATCAGTTCACCCATATCTGTCGTAAATGCTCACGTTACAAGAACAAGGTAGGTTTCAATCTTACTTGTAGAACAAGGGAGCTGCAGTTCTTGTAGACAGAAGGAGATTGAAACTATCCTATAGACGGCAGTAATGGGAGTGCCATCGAGAACAAAACCGTAAGTAAAACAATTGTTCAGTATTCAGTTACTGAATATTATATTGCCATATCCTCCTTAGGGACAATTATATACTTTCACCTTGTCCTCTACAGCCCTAGGGAGTGGAATTGTCAGCTCCTCAAGACAACGACTTCCAGGATGGCTGCGTGAGCTGTCATTCAAGCTAAAGACCTTCTACAGTCCTAATAAACGCCTCTAAAATTCGGCTGTAGTGGTTCAGCAGCCGTGAGAGGCATGATCGTCCAGTTGTAAAACCATGGTGGTTTGTATTATACATATTGTTCTGTTCCATGAAGTTTGTAATGGTTCAGCTCATCACTCTTTTCAAGATTAAATAAATTCTAAAACTAATCCAACAACCAAAATAGTGGAAATAGAAACCTAGTCTTTTTTTTCCTTTTATAATCTCCTCCAAGACTTATTATTAGTCACGATAAGTTTTCTTTTTCTAGAAATATAACGATCATACTCTAATAATCTCACCTATAGGATACTCTACGAATTTATACTCAAAACAAGAATTACCATATATCTCTCCCATGCCTTACTCCACTATAATCTTATGTTGGGTTCTCAACAATTAGCTTCAGAAATGTATTTCTTCTTTTTTGCCTGATGTTTACCTGCCCTTTACACTCTATACGGCTCACACTCCATCCTAGGCAGAGACAAAGGAGTTCAAACTCATTTCACATTGTACTCAAAAATGTCTCCTATACTGTCCTCGCATTGTAACCTACACAAAATTGTATAAATACTGCGGCACTAAAGCAACTAATTACTAGTTCCTTAATCATTGATAAAATAATATGAATAGTTTTAGCATCTTCATAAATACAATATAAACGAAACTTGTTGAAAAATAATTGTTTTTGTTTAAAAATGTTTATGTTTATATTATAAAAATCCTAAATGTCTCTGTAATCCTACCTTATAACAAACTAAATTTTATTGAGAACCACACTTTGAGCATCAGGGAAACCTACTACTATATGATTTTTTTTTCCAAACAGATACACCTCTCAAAAATAGCTATGCATACAAATGTTACTCTTCCCCCCGTCAAGTCTTACACACTTCTCATTAAAAAAAAAAAAACTTTCATAAAAATTATTCTTCCGTCACTAATGTACTCTAGCAATCTTCTCTGATCCAAAGACTAACCTAGCAAAAACAAAAATGTTTTAATTACCCTTACATATGACCACAAACTGGTCCACAGAAACTTGGCAGCCTAGCTAATATATGTCGGATTCTCCACAATATTAATATTACTACATAAATACTTAAAGTTTTGTTAACAGTTATATAAAATATAATCGTATACACTAAGCTATACATAGTGTATCTTGTGCACTAAGTTATACATAGTGTATCTTGTACATTAAGCTATACATAGTGTATCTTGTACACTATGCTATACATAGTGTATCTTGTGCACTAAGCTATACATAGTGTATCTTGTACACTATGCTATACATAGTGTATCTTGTACACTATGCTATACATAGTGTATCTTGTACACTAAGCTATACATAGTGTATCTTTTACACTAAGCTATACATAGTGTATCTTGTACACTAAGCTATACATAGTGTATCTTGTACACTATGCTATACATAGTGTATCTTGTACACTGCTGAAATGATAACTTATTGAAAACTGTATTGGTAAATAGTGATTACAATAATAATGAATCTGTATATGCAACTGAATATACTCTGTTGATGATTTATCGACTGTACAATACATAAGGTTGGATTAATATGGATTAAGCTGGTTAAGATGAAGAAATGAGTGAGATGATAAAGACGGATGAGAAAGTAGTGTTTGGCAGCTATGCTGGACAGGACAATACAGGATACTCCCACGTAAGACCCATGTGGGTGAAAGGGAGATTTGGATATTGGAAGAGAAATGGGGAGAGAGAGGAAGGGATAAGAGAATGAGGGAAAAAGCCGGGGTTAAACCCAACCGCATGGCTTTGGCAGGAAGCGTTGAGATAAAAGTTTCTGGTTGTAATAACTGCGTAACTACATCAAACGCCACTGTAGAGCTGATCAGGATTTCGGGTGACAAAGGACCGGCATATAGGTGTCACCTGAGCGTCATGCGCAAGTTTGCTGTTATCTGATTCTTAGTGTTATATTATATACTATGTTGGAGTGAGCAACGTTTGGTAATTATAGGCGGGAAAAATGGTGCTTGGCAACGAGGGTTGAAGGTATGTGGAATAAAAAAGATGGCAGTGCTGCTGTATGTGGCTGATGAAATATGGATAGAGTTAAAAATATGCTGGACTTGCTGATAAGAATCTTAAATGGAAGGAATTTGTGCCTTTAATATGTAAACCCGTCAGTGGTGGAGCAACACTCAGAAAATCACCCTGTACCTTATATGTTCAAGGTCAGGAACAGCAGTAGGCTTTGTGTTGCTGGCAAATAGTGGCTTCAGTGCTGCGACACTAGTTAACTAAAATCCAGATGTCTCTCTTCAAAACTGTTCTCCAGATTACTTTAGACTGATTAGTAACTATTATAAATTATAATGTACAAATAGCCGGTACTGGAAAATTCTTCACAAACTTACTCCATCCCAAACACCAACCTTCCCATTTTACTTTGCTCCTCACGCTCCCATTCCTTCCTTATCAACATCTCTGTTCTCACCTTCTGCTGTCAATACCATCCCACAAGCAGCTATCACCCTTATCCCAAACCCCTACTTTCCTCTATACTACATCAAATCTTCTAATACGAGGGCAAGGATCAGGAGAGCAAGAACATGAAAACTGAAAGTATGGCATCTGTTATCCTCATAAAGGTGATAACAGATGTGATCTTTTCAGCAGGATATCAAATAATGAGAAAGATGGAAGAAACAGAGGTGGCAAAGGAGTACAATTCCTAACCAGAAACTAGTGATCGAGGAGAAAAGAGGAATAAATGGTGACAGTCAAATGACTGCACAGCAGGGACAATCAGAACTGGGGGACTTAAGTGACAGTCAGGCTACTACTAAAAAGTCAGAGACAAAGACAGGAATATGATAACAACAACAAAACATTGGTGGACTCGATAGCAAAGGTAGCTAGAAGAGCACACAAGGGCAATGTAAACCTACTTATCAAGGAAGACTTCTGGAGCCACATGGATAAGGCCCATATGTTGGAGGTGTGATGGAAACATTCATGTGCCAGTATGTCAGGGAATCAACCAGAGAGAAAGACGTGCTGGCGACCTTATAGTACTGTATTCCGAGTACCTTGTGGAAGTGAAATAAATTATCTGAGGCAATTCTTAAATGGAGTGCCATGAGAAAGGAAGCTAAATAGAAGACAATCAACGAAATTATGGAGTATGTAGCTGGAAAGTGAATTGATGCAGAGGAGAAATTCATACACAGGAAGAACAAAGCGAGCCAATAGTTCGCTCCGAGGTAGAGACACATACAAATAATGGAGAAAGAACAAGGAAGAAAAACAGAATGCAAGAGAAAATAGAAGCACAGAAGAACAAGAAATGACTCTACATGGATAAGAGAAGCTGTATGACAGTTTAAGAATGACATAGCAACGAAAACCAAATCTGAGCCAAAGATAGAAAGAAGAAAACAATGAAGAATCAGGTAATAATACCGACAATACCCAACAGTGGCAAACATATCACTAGTAGCACAGTGCTCTCAGTGGTGCTGACAGTGACAATACCCAACAGTGGAAACATATCACTGGTAGCACAGTGCTCTCAGTGGGGACAGTGACAATACCCAACAGTGGTAAACATATCACTGGTAGCACAGTGCTCTCAGTGGTGCTGACAGTGACAATACCCAACAGTGGTAAACACATCACTGGAAGCACAGTGCTCTCAGTGCTGACAGTGACAATACCCAACAGTGGTAAACATATCACTGGTAGCACAGTGCTCTCAGTGGTGCTGACAGTGACAATACCCAACAGTGGTAAACACATCACTGGAAGCACAGTGCTCTCAGTGCTGACAGTGACAATACCAACAGTGGTAAACATATCACTGGTAGCACAGTGCTCTCAGTGCTGACAGTGACAATACCAACAGTGGTAAACATATCACTGGTAGCACAGTGCTCAGTGGTGCTGACAGTGACAATACCCAACAGTGGTAAACACATCACTGGTAGCACAGTGCTCTCAGTGGTGTTGACAGTGACAATACCCAACAGTGGTAAACACATCACTGGAAGCACAGTGCTCTCAGTGCTGACAGTGACAATACCCAACAGTGGTAAACACATCACTGGTAGCACAGTGCTCTCAGTGGTGTTGACAGTGACAATACCCAACAGTGGTAAACACATCACTGGTAGCACAGTGCTCTCAGTGGTGCTGACAGTGACAATACCCAACAGTGGTAAACACATCACTGGAAGCACAGTGCTCTCAGTGCTGACAGTGACAATACCCAACAGTGGTAAACACATCACTGGTAGCACAGGGCTCACAGCAGTGCTGACAGTGACAATAACCAACAGTGGTAAACACATCACTGGTAGCACAGTGCTCTCAGTGGTGCTGACAGTGACAATAACCAACAGTGGTAAATAACAGCCTTTAATAAACTTTGAAACATGTTAAAGTTATGAAGACCAATTATTTCTAAATGGACTTGTAGTTAAGTGTTCTCAAGTGATTCAGAAAAGTGAACATTGAATAATTAACTACAACATCAGGTCTCAATAATATTGTGTTCTCTTGTTATGAGAATGAAAACAAGACAATACAGAGTGTAGTTTACAAGAAATTTCTCAGAACAAACTTTTCAGGTTACAATGGTTCTATCAGTCAGTCGCACTTGACAATGTGTGAAAATGTGTTCTAAACTTACACTCATTTAGCAAAATATTGTCATATAATAAAAGAAAAACAAGCGGAATTAAACTGGATCATTTGAGGGGGACGTTGAGAGCTGTGAACCCCAAACACAGCATTTCCTCAGAGAGGAACTTAACTCTTCAAATGCGGCAACCCCATGAAGCACTGCCCATATATGATATTACAACACAAGTGTTTAAATATCAATATATACAAGATGATGTAATTACAGGGGAGGACACACAGAAATCTGCGCCCAGTAAATACACCCGCCCGGGCAGGCTAGAAACATAGTCCAGCCAGAAGAGAAGAACTCCTCTACCTAGACCACCATGGAGAAGCCATTTATTGTTTATTTTAGTCGTTTATTTAAATGTCATAGATTTTTATGCTCTTATTTGAGTGTTTTTTAATTTTCTTTCATGTAAAAGTGTTATCATTGTATTTCTATGTGTAACTTCCTTATCTATCAATTTCTGGAGTTATTGTGTTAAACATTGTGATCTTAGCATCACTGGTGTTATTATGTATAAGCGTAACATTTATATGTCTGATATTGTTATGCATAACAGGGTTATCGTTATATCCTTAATATTACTATATATAAAAGAGTAATATTTGCTTTTCTAAGTTTACCAGGCATAATATTGTGATCTCTGCTGTTACTATGTATAAGCGTAATGTTAATATTTCTGGTATTACTGCATATAACCAGGGATCTTTGTATCTATGATAGACTAACAAAGGTTTTCTGATAATCTAGGTAAATGCATCTCTCCATCCATTTCTTTATTCAACAATTTCTCCTATAATAACTTTACAGATTATAAATACAGGATTTTGTAGTAAAAAATTCAAATTGTTGAATCCACTTTTCCGTAGCGGCTTTAACAATTTTATTGTATCACTTATCAAGGAAGCCTTAGTCTAATCCACCTGCATTGACACTTTTTTAAATTTTGGCGTTTTCAACCATCTTACATTTGCTTGCATATATACCCTCCTGTAGTGTGTGTCTCCCCTTCACTTCACAAAGGCTTGCCTCGTCTCTCTCAGTATCCTCACCTCTAGCTTCCTACATCAGTCCTTCCCAGGATCTTGTGTCCAGGAATTCATCCGTATGTCTACTGGATGTCTTCCCCATGTACCGGAGGTCCCAGGCGACCTTGCTGGATGGCAATTATGTCTTTCGTAACGACGGTCGAGACTTTCCTGGTGGAGGAATTACAGGAGACACAGAAAATCTGTCATGAAATTACACCCACCGAGATAGCCATGAACGTACGCCAAGACACAAAGATATCGTTATTCATTGGAAATTTTTGTTCCTACTTACGTCACAGAATGTATCTTCATTAATATATATTTTTTTGGTTATATAGCAGAAAATGGAATGTCTGAACGTTGTATTGTGTGTAAGTGACTGCCTGAATCTTAATCTAATTGTTAATCTCCATGAAGAAATGTAATATATATATTTCTTTTGTTACACTTCTTTTGTGATTGCATAGCACACACAGAGCCATAAATGCGCGCGCGCACACACAAAAAAAATCGGTGATGAAAACAATAGCTGGGTACTCGGGAAGTGGCTGGAGGTCTCTGCTACAACCTGGCCAGGACGACTCTGTTGTTAATGTCTCAGACACTATGTTGTTAATGTCTCAGACACTATGTTGTTAATGTCTCAGACACTATGTTGTTAATGTCTCAGACACTATGTTGTTAATGTCTCAGACACTATGTTGTTAATGTCTCAGACACTATGTTGTTAATGTCTCAGACACTATGTTGTTAATGTCTCAGACACTATGTTGTGATGAACCATGATGTACGGATATTACCATTTATCGCAAAATGAATAAGGCCACAATATATTTCAATACGCCATGAGACGTGTGGAACAAGAGGTTTTAGAGAGATAAAGAGAATATTTTGAGAAAATGTCTGATGAAGATAATGAATTACTCGCCGAATTTCATTCTCTGGAGAAGTAATAATGAGATGAATGATGAGTCTTGCACCGCAAGATAACATGAAGGAAGTGATTATGAAGGCAAAGAGTGAAAGAAGCGAGTGTGAACGGCGTGTGAAGGAAGTGGGCGTGATGGAATATAGCATGAAGGCAGTGTGTATGAAAGTGAGTAAAACACAAAGGGAAAGTTGAAAGTGAATTTGAAGAATGTGAATATGAAAGAAATGAGAATAAAACGAGGAGAATATGAAGAATTAAGAGTACAAAGGATGAAAATACACATGAAGTTTGAAAGAAATGAATGACGCAATAAGTAGAGTAAAAATGGGAAACTTAGATGAATGAAGATTCAAATGTGTGACGAAGTTGGAATTAGGTACAGAAATAGTTAACGATTTTGTTCTGGATGAGTATAGGATGATTGTTGTAGTGTTTAGCTAGAGTATAGGATGATTGTTGTAGTGACTTAGCTAGAGTATAGGATGATTGTTGTAGTGTTTAGCTAGAGTATAGGATGATTGTTGTAGTACTTAGCTAGAGTATAGGATGATTGTTGTAATGCTTAGCTAGAGTATAGGATGATTGTTGTAGTGTTAGCTAGAGTATAGGATGATTGTTGTAGTGTTAGCAGAGTATAGGATGATTGTTGTAATGTAGAGAGTATAGGATGATTGTTGTAGTGATTAAGAGTATAGGATGATTGTTGTAATGATTAGCTAGAGTATAGATGATTGTTGTAATGTTTAGCTAGAGTATAGGATGATGTTGTAGTGTTAAGAGTATAGGATGATTGTTGAATGTAGCTAGATTAGTGTGAGAAGTTGATTGTGTAGTGTTTAGCTGAGAGTATAGGATGATTAGGTCTGATAGATGTTTATGCTAGAGTATAGGATGATTGTTGTAGTGTTTAGCTAGAGTATAGGATGATTGTTGTAGTGTTTAGCTAGAGTATAGGATGATTGTTGTAGTGTTTAGCTAGAGTATAGGATGATTGTTGTAGTGTTTAGCTAGAGTATAGGATGATTGTTGTAGTGTTTAGCTAGGTATAGGATGATTGTTGTAGTGTTTAGCTAGAGTATAGGATGATTGTTGTAGTGTTTAGCTTAGAGTATAGGATGATGTGTTGTAGTGTTTAGTAGAGTATAGGATGATGTGTTGTAGTGTTGTTAGGTAGGTATAGGTGATGGGTGTTGTAGTGTTTAGATGGAGAGTATAGGATGGGTGTTGTAGTGCTTTGGAGAGTAATGGATGGTGTTGAGTGTTTATAGTGAGAGTATAGGATGGGTGTTGAGTGCTTAGGTATAGGATGATTCGTATGTTTGGGAATAAATGAGTGTTAGATAAATGGGTTGGAGTGCTTAGGTATAGGATGGGTTTGATGCTTAGGGAGAGTACAAGGATGGGTGTTGGAGTGCTTGGAGATATAGGATGGGTGTTGAGGTGCTGGATATTTGGGTGTAGGAGACTATAGGATGGGTGTTGGAGTGCTGTAGGAGACTATAGGATGGGTGTTGGAGTGCTGTAGGAGACTATAGGATGGGTGTTGGAGTGCGTAGAGCAGGATGGATGTGATGGTACTGAGAGAGATGGGTGTTGGAGTGCTCAGGAGAGTACAGGATGGGTGTTGGAGTGCTCAGAAGTAAGATGGTGTTGGAGTGCTCAAGAGAGTACAGGATGGGTGGAGTGCTCAGGAGTACAGGATGGGTGTGGAGTGCTCAGGAGGTACAGGATGGGTGTTGGAGTGCTCAGGAGAGTACAGGATGGGTGTTGGGTGCTCAGGAGAGTACAGGATGGGTGTTGGAGTGCTCAAGGATTGAGTACAGGATCGGGTGTTGGGTGCTCAGGAGAGTACAGGATGGGTGTTAGATGCAATGGAAGAATAGGAAGAGTTTGGACTGATGAACCACTGTGTGGAAACGTTTCTCAATAAAGATACCAAGTGTTGCATATGTGTCTAATTTATCAACTTGTCGGTTCTCTGAACCATTCATTTAATCCTGTCTGACACAGCACATCTTGGTATCTTAATACAGAAATTCTTCACTTGCCTAATCTTGGCACACCTACTTCACATTGGACAAATGTGACACCACCTACGACTGCTGCACCTCTCCTGCCTACGGTATACAAGCTTCTCCTTCGCACATATTCTGTATTCTGTTCAAGATTGATGGACTGACCACATCGACTCACGGCCGAGGGACTGATTACCTCAAACTTCTCCTGATATTCATGATTCTCCTTTGTATGGACTGATGAAGACACTGTGTGGCGAAATGTTTCCTCAATAAAGATACCCAAGTGTTGCATATGTGTCTAATTTATTAACTTGTCGGTTCTCTGAACCATTCATCTACAATATATTTATTGAAACTTTTACATTAGATTTAAACCTAACTTACCAAAGAATTTCATTCAACTCATAACTTTGCAACCAAATAATTTCAACTCTTAACAACCAAACAATTACAGTAAAATATTAGATCCAGCTAGTTACCACCTGTACCTCCAGCTAGTTACCACCTGTACCTCCAGCTAGTTACCACTGTACCTCCAGCTAGTTACCACCTGTACCTATATTACCACCTGACCAGCTATTACCACCTGTACCTCCAGTTTAGGTTACCACCTGTACCTCCAGCTAGTTACCACCTGTACCTCCAGCTAGTCCACACCATTTACCACCTGTACCTCCAGCTAGTTACCATCTGTACCTCAGCTGTCACACATTTACTGTCCCTGACCCTTTAACCAAACAACTGTAACTCATAACTTACAAAACAAACAATTACAGCTCCTAACTTAGCAACCTAACAATTAGAACTCGTATCGTTGTTATTATTATTATTATTATTATTAATATTATTATTATTATTATTATTATTATTATTATTATTATTATTATTATTATTATTATATTATTATTATATTTTTAATTATTAAATTTAAACTTATTTTTATTCTAGTGGAAACCTGTGGATAAGAACATTTGCATAAAGTTCAGGAATTTATTAAAAAAATTAACGTATTCTCCAATGAGTACGTGCAACGTACTAAATCGACTACATGGACAGTCACTATCAGTTTACAAGTCTGCGTATCCTTTTTATAAGTTAATACGTTTACCACAGTGAACGGTCCACCAATCGTCGTACATGTTTTTATCCACAGTCTGTCCGTATTACTGTTTTTATCCACAGTCTGTCCGTATCACTGTGTTTTTATCCACAGTCTGTCCGTATCACTTGTTTTTATCCACAGTCTGTCCGTATCACTGTTTTTATCCACAGTCTGTCCGTATCACTGTTTTTATCCACAGTCTGTCCGTATCACTGTTTTTATCCACAGTCTGTCCGTATCACTGTTTTTATCCACAGTCTGTCCGTATCACTGTTTTTATCCACAGTCTGTCCGTACCTGTTTATCACTCTGTCGTATCACTGTTTTATCCACAGTCTGTCCGTATACTGTGTTTTTATCCACAGTCTGTCCGTATCACTGTTTTATCCACAGTCTGTCCGTATCACTGTTTTTATCCACAGTCTGTCCGTATCACTGTTTTTATCCACAGTCTGTCCGTATCACTGTGTTTTTATCCACAGTCTGTCCGTATCACTGTTTTTATCCACAGTCTGTCCGTATCACTGTTTTTATCCACAGTCTGTCCGTATCACTGTTTTTATCCACAGTCTGTCCGTATCACTGTTTTTATCCACAGTCTGTCCGTATCACTGTGTTTTTATTCACAGTCTGTCCGTATCACTATACCATTTCAATCGGAATATTTTGTTTTGTACTCTAAAGGGTACTCAGGTTTTGTACTCTAAAGGGTACTCAGGTTTTGTACTCTAAAGGGTACTCAGGTTTTGTACTCTAAAGGGTACTCAGGTTTTGTACTCTAAAGGGTACTCAGGTTTTGTACTCTAAAGGGTACTCAGGTTTCGTAATCTGATACTATCACTTGTTTTGTATTATAAGAGGAATGCTGATTTTGTACTCTGAAGGATCTCTGGTGTTTACATTCTGCAGCCAAAAATATAAAACAAATGTTCATAAGGCTTATATTTCATCATTCAAAAATATAAAATTTGTAATCAGTGTATAGTAATTTCACTACAGCTGGCAATAAACTTCTCTTAAAATTTGTAAATTACTGAATGTATTTTGGTCGTTATGTGATCCCATAAATGTATTCCTGTATTCCATAACTCTAATCCCCAGTACACCAAACTGGAATAGTGCAGAGTGCGGCATAAGTTGATAAAATTGTGGCAAAAGCTCTCGCTTCACACGGCGAGGGTCCGGGTTCGATTCCCGGCGAAGGAGTGGAAACATCGGACGTGTTTCCTTACACCGGTTGTCTATGTTCACCCATCAGTAACATGGGTACCTGGGTGTTAGTGGACTGGAGTCTACCTGGGTGTTAGTGGAGTGGTGTCTACCTGGGTGTTAGTGGACTGGTGTCTACCTGGGTGTTAGTGGACTGGTGTCTACCTGGGTGTTGTGGACTGTGTTCTACTAGGTGTTAGTGGACTCGGTAGTGTACCTGGGTGTTAGTGGACTGGTGTCTACCTGGGTGTTAGTGGACTGGTGTCTACCTGGGTGTTAGTGGACTGGTGTCTACCTGGGTGTTAGTGGACTGGTGTCTACCTGGGTGTTAGTGGACTGGTGTCTACCTGGGTGTTAGTGGACTGGTGTATACCTGGGTGTTAGTGGACTGGTGTCTACCTGGGTGTTAGTGGACTGGTGTCTACCTGGGTGTTAGTGGATGGTGTCTACCTGGAGGGCATTCCGGGGATCAACGCCCCCGCGGCCAGGTCTATGACCAGGCCTAGCGGTGGATCAAGGCCTGATCAACGAGGCTGTTACTGCTGATTGCACGTAGTCCAACGTACGAACCACAGCCCGGCTGATCAGTACAGCTCCCTCTTGAAGACAACCAGGAGTCTATTGGTAATGCATCCTGGGATAAAAGACCTAATTTGCGGGAAATCCTCAGCATAACAAGCGGCTTTTCTATATAATGGTATGTCATTGATCTCAGCTATGGTCTGTATACCTTGTACATGTACTTGTAGTAATTTAAGATATTATTATTATGGTTATTATTATTATTATTATTATTATTATTATTATTATTATAAAGAAACTAATTTCCTAATTTCGTTAAAACATTGTGAATTAGTAAATTATAGAATAAATTTTATGAAAGCTTATTTTACATAACATTCAAATGTTTAACAATGGTCAAATTTATTTCACATTAATATTACAGACAAAAAAGAACAATAAGCAGATTTATCTCACAATAAATAAAGTCAGACACTTCGACTTATTTTTGATCTGAAGAAACATTCTTCAGTTATTTGCAGAAGTTAATTTGATTTAAAAAATTGCATATGATAAGTTATAGTTGACTAGAAGAAGCATTTACCAGCTATTGCACAGGATCCAAAATAATGCACTACAGAGCTTCAACCCTTGCAACGGAAATATAACACTAAAGCATTATAATGTGATGCTTTATTGACAACGTTTCGCCCACGCAGTGGGCTTTATCAAGTCACAAACAAATCTACCTGGGTAAAAGGTATTTGAGTATTTATAGGATGGAGTCAGGTGGAGAATGCTGGGTCAGAGACCTCCAGACACGTGTTTCAGAACACCAGTACGCAGGCAGATCTGACGACCCAAGGAATGCCTGTGTTCAACACCGAAATTCACACAACCATTTAATCAACTACAGAAACGCAAGACTCATCGCCAGAGAAGACAACACGCAATACCGAAGAATCCTGGAATCATCACTCATCTGTATATCCAACAACTTCAACCAGAACAACGGCTTCTATAACATAGCTGAACCTATTGCCAAGAACCTTCATCGCTATCCCACATAAGAATGGAGGAACACTGGATAAGTATGAGTAAACCTTCTGCAATCTCTTCTTAAAGCTACCCAAGGTTCTAGACTATCACCCTACTAGGAAGACTGTCGCATTCTCCACCTGACCCAGCAGTCTCCACCTGACCCAGCATTCTCCACCTGACCCAGCATTCTCCACCTGACCCAACATTCTCCACCTGACCCAGCATTCTCCACCTGACCCAGCATTCTCCACCTGACCCAGCATTCTCCACCTGACCCAGCATTCTCCACCTGACCCAGCATTCTCCACCTGACCCAGCATTCTCCACCTGACCCAGCATTCTCCACCTGACCCAGCATTCTCCACCTGACCCAGCATTCTCCACCTGACCCAGCATTCTCCACCTGACCCAGCATTCTCCACCTGACCCAGCATTCTCCACCTGACCCAGCATTCTCCACCTGACCCAGCATTCTCCACCTGACCCAACATTCTCCACCTGACCCAGCATTCTCCACCTGACCCAACATTCTCCACCTGACCCAACATTCTCCACCTGACCCAACATTCTCCATGACCCAACATTTCCCTGACATTCTCACTGACCCACATTCTCCACCTGACCCAGCATTCTGCACCTGACCCAGCATTCTGCACCTGACTCCATCCTATATATATACTCACGTACCTATCACCCAGGTAGATCTGTTTGTTACTCGATAAATCCCACTGCGTGAGCGAAACATTGTCAATAAAGGATCACATTATACTGCTTTAGTGTTTATATTTCCATTGTGTCGGTATTTTATACCATTTATGTTCCATCCATTTAATGAAAGTGTCAGGGAAACGCCTTACGCCTGATCAAAGAAAAGAAAAAAAAGAATAAGGACTTAGGATTAATGATTATGATGGATTTTCCTGAGTTTTACTTTAAAATTTAATAAAAACAAATTTGGCCGTTGTGATAAGATGTTATGTCAGGAGAATGGAGGAGGTGTCATGTTTTACCTGATAATGTGCATTGTGGGGTACTGTTTGTACCCGTATTGTATTATATGTGTTAAGTGAATCACCTGTCCACAATGTCATGTGTGGTGGCCATGATTCTTGTGTGATACACGGAAGAGCTCTGTGTTACTTTGGATTCCTGTGTTGGAATCATGGAAGGATGTGTGTGCTATGAAAGGTGTTAAAATTTAATGTTTTGTATATGATTTTTGTAAGTTGTTATTGTCATAGTGTGTGGTGAAGGGCCGGTGTGGGGCATGATAATATCAGCATGTTTAATAGGGAGTTTATCCTGAAAAACATATGGTTTTGAATCAAGTTTTATAGAATGTGCCATTGTCATGGCTGTGGAGGGGTATATACCTTTGATATACCTTTGAAGAGTTTCGAGAGTATCTACTCTCTGAGCCCGGCCATGGGCCAGGCTCGTCTGGTGCTTGCCTGGTCAACCAGGCTGTTGCTGCTGGAGGCCCGCTGCCCCACATCCATCACAGCCCGGTTGATCTGGCACCCGATAAAGATACTTGTCCAGTTTCCTCTTGAAGGCTTCTACACTGGTTCCAGCGATGTTTCGGATATCTTCTGGTAAGATGTTGAATAGTCTGGGACCCCGGATGTTAATACAGTGCTCCCGTATTGTCCCCACCGCACCCCTACTCCTCACTGGGTTTATTTTACACTTTCTCCCATATCTCTCACTCCATTATGCTGTTATGGCAGTGTGCAGATTTGGGACCAGGCCCTCAAGTACTTTCCAAGTATATATTATCTCTCTCTCCTCCGCTCCAATGAGTACATGTTCAAGACTTGAAGGCGTTCCCAATAATTTAGATGTTTCAATGGCTCAATGTGAGCCGTAAACGATCTCTGAATTTGTTCCAGCTCTGATATTTCTCCTGCCCTGAACGGGGCCGTCAGCACTGAGCAATATTCTAAGTGGGGGAGCACTAGCAATTTGAAGAGTGTCACCATCGGCATTATTTCCCTTGTTTTGAAAGTTCTCAATACCCACCCCGTCATCTTCCTGGCTGTTGTGATCTTTGTCTTGTTATGGTCTTTAAAAGACAGATCAGCAGACATAATTATTCCCAAGTCCTTTACGTGTTCCTTTCGTTCTATGTGGTGACCCTCTTGCGTTTTGTATATAGTGTTCCTTTTGAGTTCTTCATTCTTTCCATACCTAAGCAGCTGAAACTTATCACCATTGAACGTCATGTTGTTCTCCACTGCCCACTGGAAGATCCTGCTTATGGGTGGTAAATCTCTCACAATAAAATTTTGTAATGACCTTACGTGTCATTATGTATGTTCATACTTCGGTATCTTTGTAAGTGTAATTATTTGTTTTATTTTTATTGCACTTGTTATTCCCAGGTCAATAGTTCACCACTTCCCTAAGGTTAGCAGTTTTTGGCCCCTCCCCAGTGACCTTGCTGGATGGGAACTTGGTCTTGTCTAGCTGGTCTACGGTAGAGACTGTCCAGGTGGGTGAATTACTGGAGGTGACACACAGAAAACTGCGTCCAGTAATTACACCCACCAAGACAGCCACGACCGTACACCAGCTAGACGAGACTAAGCTGCCACACAGCTCACCCACCAAGCAGAGGTTACTAACTGGAAATCTCAGACTTCTATTTTGTTTTTGTCTTCATTTATGTAGGTGTATAACTGTATGTGTGAACGTTTTATTGTGTAAATATGTGTGTTTGTGTGCGAATTTATTCCTTCCCACTATGAAAACTGCAACAAATAGTTACTGTTTTTCTGTGTTGTATTTCAGTCTTTATGTGTCCTCACACAAATATTTATGCACCTCCACTCATACAACACACACACAACACACACACACCACACACACACACCACCACACACAACACTACAACACACACAACACACACACACAACACAACACACACAAAACACACACAAAAACACACACACACACACTACACAAAACACACACACACACACACACACACACAACACACACACACAAACACACACACACACACACAAACACAACACACACTATACCACAACACACACACATGTACACACAATGATAATCACAATACACATTTCCTCTCGTCCTTCTCTAACATGTATGTAAACACAATTTCTAATGCACACGTATAGTACTGGCAATCCAAACTCTTATCACTCACACATGTTCAAAATTTACACATGTTCACACATGTTCACACATGTTCAAATGTTCACTCATTTCAACATGTTCACACATGTTCAACATGTTCACTCATGTTCACCTTTCACACATGTTCACACATGTTCACACAAGTTCACACATTCACATACGCATATCTGCATTTTCTCTCAGTTCTATTAAAATTTAATTATATTTCACAATCAATAAAATGGAAAAAAAAATTGTTGAGCATAAATTTGAATAGAATCCTGAATAAACAAAGTTGAGAATGTTGTTATAGAGAATTACAAGATATTCTTAATGAGTTGTGAAGATGTAAACAAGTGAGAGTCGAGGGAAACTTGTGTTGGATAAAGCAAAGAAGACGATGCTAAGTTTTCTTAAGAAAGGAAGAGTTGCAAGAAATAAACACTATTTACAAATTAAATGTCTCTCTGTTTTTACTCTTCAGGTCTATACTTCTCTGACACACACACACACACACACACACACACACACACACACACACACACACAAGTATTTCGTATTCTAACCCCCATGTAACTCACATATGTGCACACATTCGCACGCACATATGTGTACTTTCTCACACAGCTGTTAAAATTTAATAACATTACACAGACGATGAAGGGAAATTAAGGAAATTCTTGAGAATAAATTTTAATAGAATTGAGAATAAACGGGACGGAGAATGTTGTTATATAATATTTTGAAAATATTCTTAATGAAAAATGTGAAGATGTAAAGAAGTAATAATTGAGAGAAACTTGTCTTGAATAAAGTAGAAAAAGACACTTATGAATTATCTTATTGAAGGTAAGAAGTAACCATAAATAATTATTAAATAATTAAAGTCTCTCTCTTACTTTTTAATTTTTCATGTCTTGATTTCTCTCACTTTCTCTATTTTGAGAAAAACATTGACACTCACAAACACACACATACACAAAAAAAAAAAAAAAAAAAAAAATCTCTGGGAATAAAATAATGACTACAAACTCAGAGACTCGACTTCTGGCAAAACGAATTTCTGCTGTTGATGTTACAACCTGACTGACAGAACTGTTGTTAATATCTTGAATACTGTTGCTTTATGTATTAGTATGTTGCTGTATTGTTACACTATATTACTGTACTATTTTTTATGTTCTTGTGTATTACTGTACTCTGTTGCTGTATGTTAATGTACTTTCTTGTGAGGTACTGTATTATTCTTAAGAGTTACTGTATTTTTGTATGTTAATGTATTATCCTTATGAGTTACTGTATTTTATTGTATACTAATGTATTTTCCTTATGAGTTACATATTTTTATTTTATGTTACCATATTATTCTTATATGTTACTGTATTTTTCTAGTATGTTACTGTATTATTCTTATTAGTTATTGTATTTTATCGTATTATTTTTATGAGTTATTATATATTATCTGTGTTACTGTAGTTTTCGTGTATGTTACTGCATTATTCTTATAATTAACAGTTACTGTAATATTCTTAAGTGTTACTCTATTCTTCTCCTGTGTTACTGTAATGCACTGGTTTTTATGTTACTTTACGGGTCTTCTGTCTTAATGTACTGTTATTCTGTATTACTGTACTGTTATTCTGTGTTACTGTACTGTTATTCTGTGTTACTGTACTGTTATTCTGTGTTACTGTACTGTTATTCTGTCTTACTGTACTGTTATTCTGTCTTACTGTACTGTTATTCTGTCTTACTGTACTGTTATTCTGTGTTACTGTACTAGTCTGTGTTATTGTACTGTATTGGCCTTCTGTGTTACTGTACTGTACTGGTATTCTGTGTTACTGTGGTGTACTGTTATTGTGTGTTACTCTAATGTTCTGGTATTCTGTGTTATTCTACTGGGTTTCTGTGTTACGTTACTGGTATTCTGTGTTACTGTACTGTACTGGTATTCTGTGTTACTCTATTGGGTTTCTGTGTTACTGTAATGGTCTTCTGTGTTACTGTACTGTACTGGTATTCTGTGTTACTCTACTGTTCTGGTATTGTGTTACTCTACTGGGTTTCTGTGTTACTGTACTGGTATTCTGTGTTACTCTACTGTTCTGGTATCCTGTTACTCTACTGGTTTTCTGTGTTACTGTACTTTTGTTCTGTGTTACTGTACTGTACTGATCTTCTGTGTTACTGTACTCTACTGGTGTTCTGTGTTACTGTAATGTACTGTTGTTCTGTGGTACACTACTGTTTTTCTGGGTTACTGTACTTGTCTTCTGTGTTACTGCGCTGTACTGGTCTTAAGAACATAAGAAAGAAGGAACACTGCAGCAGGCCTACTGGCCCATGCGAGGCAGGTCCAAGTCTCCCACCGGCTTAAGCCAATGCCCCGACCCATCCAGGTCAGGTTACATTCACTTAAGGAAGGAGCACGGCATCTGACCTAGTAGCACAAGCTAGTCAGAACCAACTCACACCCACCCGCACCCACTCATATATTTATCTAGCCTATTTTTAAAACTACACAACGTTTTAGCCTCTATAACTGTACTCGGGAGTTTGTTCCACTCATCGACAACTCTATTACCAAACCAATGCTTTCCTATATCCTTCCTGAATCTGAATTTATCCAACTTAAAGCCATTGCTGCGAGTCCTGTCAATACTAGATATTTTTAGCACGCTATTTACATCCCCTTTATTTATTCCTGTTTTCCATTTATACACCTCAATCATATCCCCCCTAATTCTACGCCTTTTTAGAGAGTGCAGATTCAGGGCCCTCAGTCTATCCTCATAGGCAAGATTTCTGATACATGGGATCAACTTAGTCATCCTCCTTTGTACGTTTTCCAGAGCATTTATATCCATTCTGTAATACGGTGACCAAAACTGTGCAGCATAATCAAAGATGAGGCCTAACCAAGGATATATAGAGTTGAAGAACAACCTGAGGACTCCTATTATTTATGCTTCTTGATATGAAGCCAAGGATTCTGTTCGCTTTATTGCGAACACTTATGCACTGCTGTCTTGGTTTTAGATTACTGCTAACCAGAACTCCTAAATCCTTTTCGCAATCAGTAGTATTAAGATCTACATTATTTAGTTTATATGTGGCATGGTTATTGTCCTGTCCAATATTTAGAACTTTGCATTTATCTATATTAAACTGCATCTGCCACTTCTCCGACCACTGCATCAGTCTATTCAAATCTTCCTGGAGTGCTCTAATGTCCTCATTTGAATGAATTGGACGGCCTATTTTGGTGTCATCGGCAAACTTGCTTATGTCGCTATTTATTCCCTCATCTATGTCGTTTATGTAGATTGTGAACAACAAGGGGCCCAATACTGACCCCTGTGGAACACCGCTTGTGACGCTTTCCCACTCTGATTTCTCTCCATTTATGCAAACTCTCTGCTGCCTATTTGTCAACCATGCCTCTATCCAGGAAAAAATTTCTCCTCCTATTCCGTGTGCTTTAATTCTTCTCAATAGTCTCTGATGTGGGACTCTATCAAAAGCCTTACTGAAGTCCATATACACATATATTCATTACCATGATCTACCTCCTCAAATACCTTAGTGAAAAAAAGTTATTAAATTTGTAAGGCAGGAACGCCCTTTTGTAAAACCGTGCTGATATTCGTTGATTAATTTATGCTTTTCAAGATGGCTGCGAATTGCCTCGGCAATTATTGATTCCATAAATTTTCCCACTATGGAGGTTAGGCTTAAAGGTCACTTGTATCCTGAACTGTACTTAAGTGTTCTTTTCCACTGTACTCTTATTGTGTTTTGCTGTACCGATATTGTGTATGTCTTTACCGTTCTTGTATGTTGACATTCTGGCTGTGTCCTTGATCCTTTGTCTTCAGATAAACTTCCATTAATAAACATCATTTAATGTATAAAGAAGTTTAGGGGAAAATTTGAGACATTTTGCATCGATTTTTAATGCAACATCGTAAATCGTACCAACCCTGAAGGCTTAAGTTGCAGAAGAATCAAGTACTCTATTGCACGAAAATATTTTTATGCAAATAGAGTACTTGAGTTGATTCAGCTCCAGTAGGAAGTTGCAAGTGCAATAACTACTGTCAACTTCAACACTAATTATGAACCACAACAAAAAATATATACTATAATACAGATAATTACGAAATGTCAATTGCCCCTCATAAAACTTATGAAAATATAAATAATATAATAAGAAAAGGTAATTAAGTTCACACTCTTAAGGTAATAAAAGCATTATTAAAAATAATAATTAAACAAAATTAATACAAATATCAAGCGTAATAAAAACTGAATATATTTATATCATAAAAAGTGAAATCAAAACACATATATGTGAGAGCTGCTTGTGTCTGCTTACAAAGCTGTGCTTGTTGTAGACAAACACCTGAAAGCTGTGCTTGTTGTAGACAAAAACCTGAAACCTGTGCTTGTTGTAGGCAAACACCTGAAAGCTGTGCTTGTTGTAGACAAACACCTGAAAGCTGTGCTTGTTGTAGACAAAAACCTGAAACCTGTGCTTGTTGTAGACAAACACCTGAAAGCTGTGCTTGTTGTAGACAAAACTGAACTGCTGAAACACTGAAAGCTGTGCTTGTTGTAGACAAACACCTGAAAGCTGTGCTTGTTGTAGACAAACACCTGAAAGCTGTGCTTGTTGTAGACAAACACCTGAAAGCTGTGCTTGTTGTAGACAAACACCTGAAAGCTGTGCTTGTTGTAGACAAACACCTGAAAGCTGTGCTTGTTGAAGACAAACACCTGAAAGCTGTGCTTGTTGTAGACAAACACCTGAAAGCTGTGCTTGTTGTAGACAAAAACCTGAAAGCTGTGCTTGTTGTAGACAAACATGACTGTGTTGTGACAAAGCTGAATGCTTGTTGTAGACAAACACCTGAAAGCTGTGCTTGTTGTAGACAAACACCTGAAAGCTGTGCTTGTTGTAGACAAACACCTGAAAGCTGTGCTTGTTGTAGACAAACACCTGAAAGCTGTGCTTGTTGTAGACAGGAAGAGTAATATGTATCTGAATAATTACGATAATTTCACAAATATGTTCACAGTCTTCATGGAAATTAATAATCACTTAAAACATAAATAAACATAATTGTATAACTCTCTTACAGTGTCTGAGTCCAAGACGAGATGGTCATATAAAAGTTGCATTACACACAACACCTCAGACTGGCACAAGTACCAGCTGTGTACACTCACTAGACAAGTACCATGTTACAACTCACTAGCACAAGTACCATGGTGTACAACTCACTAGCACAAGTACCATGGTGTACAACTCACTTAGTACAAGTACCATGGTGTACAACTCACTAGCACAAGTCCATGGTGTACAACTCACTAGCACAAGTACCATTTTGTACAACTCACTAAAAGTATCATGGTGTACAACTCATAGCACAAGTACCATGGTGTCAACTCACTAGCACAAGTACCATGGTGTACAACTCATTAGCAAAGTACCATGATGTACAACTCATTAGCACAAGTGTCATGTTGTACAACTCACTAGCACAAGTACCATGAGTGTACAACTCACTAGCACAAGTACATGAGTGTACAACTCACCTAAGTCTGTCTCAAGCAAGTACCATGGTGTACAACTCACTAGCACAAGTACCATGTGTACAACTCATTAAGCACAAGTACCATGGTGTACAACTCACTAGCACAAGTACCTGGTGTACAACTCACTAGCACAAGTACCATGGTGTACAACTCACTGCACAAGTACCATGATGTACAACTCACTAGCACAAGTACCATGATGTACAACTCACTAGACAAGTACCATGGTGTACAAAAACCAAGCTCTACTAGCACAAGTACCATGAGAATTGTACAACTCACTAGACAAGTACCATGTGTACAGCTCACTAGCACAAGTACCATGGTGTACAACTCACTAGAACAAGTACCATGGTGTACAGCTCACTAGCACAAGTACCATGGTGTACAACTCACTAGTACAAGTACCATGGCGTACAACTCACTAGCACAAGTACCATGCTGTACAACTCACTAGTACAAGTACCATGGTGTACAGCTCACTAGCACAAGTACTATGGTGTACAACTCACTAGAACAAGTACCAGGGTGTACAGCTCACTAGCACAAGTGCCATGGTGTACAACTCATTAACACAAGTACCATGGTGCACAACTCACTAGCATAAGCACCATGATGTACAACTCAGTAGTACAAGTACCACCGTGTACAACTCACTTGCATAAGTACATGGTGTACAACTCACTAACACAAGTACCATGGTGTACAACTCACTAGCATAAGCACCATGATGTACACCTCACTAGCACAAGTGTCATGGTGTACAACTCACTAGCACAAGTACCATGATTTACAACTCACTGGCACAAGTACCATGATTAACTCCTAGCACAAGTAACATGGTGTATCATACTAAGCACAAGTACCATGATGTACAACTCACTAGCACAAGATACATGAGTACAATCACCTGCACAAGTACATGTGTACAAATCACTCCAATTCATGAGTGTACAACCCTAAGCTACAAGTACATGTGTACAACTCACTAGACACAAGTACTCATGAGTACAATCCACTAGCACAAGTATCCATGTCTAAAGTTCACTGACAAGTACATGATGTACAAGTCCCCAAGCACAAGTACATGATGTACAACTCACAACCACAAGTATCCATGGATGAACAATCACTCAGCCAAGTACATGATGACACACTACACAAGTACCATGTGTACAATCTACTAGCACAAGTACCATGTGTGTACAAATCTCATAACAAGATACCATGTGTACAATTCTACACAAGTACATGATGTCAATTCACTAGCACAAGTACCATGATGTACAACTCACTAGCACAAGTACCATGATGTACACTAACTAACACAAGTACCATGATGTACAATTCACTAGCACAAGTACCATGATGTACAATTCACTAGCACAAGTACCATGGTGTACAACTCACAAGCACAAGTACCATGATGTACAACTCACTAACACAATTACCATGATGTACAATTCACTAGCACAAGTACCATGATGTACAATTCACTAGCGCAAGTACCATGATGTACAATTCACTAGCACAAGTACCATGATGTACAACTCACTAACACAAGTACAATGATGTACAATTCACTAGCACAAGTACCATGATGTACAATTCACTAGCACAAGTACCATGGTGTACAACTCACAAGCACAAGTACCATGATGTACAACTCACTAACACAAGTACCATGATGTACAATTCACTAGCACAAGTACCATGATGTACAATTCACTAGCACAAGTACCATGGTGTACAACTCACAAGCACAAGTACCATGATGTACAACTCACTAACACAAGTACCATGATGTACAACACACTAGCACACTACACATAGGTCACACAGTCATGTGTAAGTAGGTAACCTCTAACAAAGACAGTCTACACAACACAGTGTTGTTACAAACAATCACAGACAAACAACATACAACTTTAGCACAGACTTGAGTTAGCAAAGTTGGGTAAATATTAATTATATTCAACAATTAGAATATAGAAGTTATTATCTTCCCCAGACTGAGTTCTAACAGTAAACAAACATAAAACAACAATAAAGTACAGACGTATATTACAAGATACTTTTTTATTGTATAAATTTTCCTTTAATGGAACTCTACCTTCAAGTTGGTGATGGATTAAATGTCTGTTATTTCCCAGGTGATCTGTGACCCTTACTAGTTTAATTAACACATTCCTGTACACTAATTAAAAATCCATAAAAAATATTATCATCTATGTGGATACTGAACACGATGATATGGGTCAGAACATTTAATGGATATGATCAGAAACAGAACATATACTGAACATTTTGATCTGGAATAGAACCCCATTGATGGTGATTTGTGGTTATTGATGGTTGATAGTGAGTTGCAGTTATGGATGGTTGATAGTGAGTTGCAGTTATGGATGGTTGATAGTGAGTTGTAGTTATGGATGGTTGATAGTGAGTTGCAGTTATGGATGGTTGATAGTGAGTTGCAGTTATGGATGGTTGATAGTGAGTTGTAGTTATGGATGGTTGATAGTGAGTTGCAGTTATGGATGGTTGATAGTGAGTTGGTTATGGATGGTTGATAGTGAGTTGCAGTTATGGATGGTTGATAGTGAGTTGCAGTTATGGATGGTTGATAGTGAGTTGCAGTTATGGATGGTTGATAGTGAGTTGCAGTTATGGATGGTTGATAGTGAGTTGGTATGGTAGAGTTGAGGTATGATGGTTGATGGTGATGCATGATGGTTGATAGGAGTTGCTTATTTCAATACTAGGTCAATGGTTGATAGTAAGTCATCAGTTATTTTCATCCAGGTCATCCATAGTTTCCCCATGGATGGTTGATAGCGAGTTGGTTATGGATGGTTGAGTGAGTTGCAGTTATGTTGATAGTGAGTTGTAGTTATGGATGGTTGATGGAGTTGTAGTATGATGGTTGAGGAGTTGTAGTTATGATGGTTGATAGTGAGTTGGTTTGATGGTATAGTGAGTTGAGTTATGGATGGTTGATGGTATTGTAGTATGGATGGTTGATGAGTTGCAGTTATGATGGTTGATAGTGAGTTGTAGTTATGGATGGTTGATAGTGAGTTGTAGAGGATGGTTGATAGTGAGTTGCAGTTATGGATGGTTGATAGGAGTTGCAGTTATGATGGTTGAGGGTTGTGTTGGATGGTTGATGGAGTTGTGTTAGGATGGTTGATAGTGAGTTGTAGTTATGGATGGTTGATGGTGAGTTGCAGTTATGGATGGTTGATGGTGAGTTGCAGTTATGGATGGTTGATAGTGAGTTGTAGTTATGGATGGTTGATAGTGAGTTGTAGTTATGAATGGTGATAGAGTGAGTTGGATGGTGATAGTGAGTTGCAGTAGATGTTTGATGGGTTGTATATGGATGGTTGATAGTGAGTTGCAGTTATGGATGGTATAGTGATTGCGTTAGTGGTGAAGAGTTGGATGATGGATGGCCGACGAGTTGAAGTACTGGATGGTTGATGGTGAATTGCATCCTTATTTCCTTACTAGGTCAACCTTACATCCCATACAAGGTCATCATTATTTTCAATTCCAGGTCATCCATATTTCCCCATATCAGGTCGTCTTTATTTCCAATTCCAGGACAGCCTTGTTTCCTATACCAGTTCATCCTGTTTTGTGTTACTTATTTCACCTCTTCTCCTGCTACGTACGTAACACTGAAGTTTCTCTACGATTTTAGTTGAATAATGAATCACTATAACTTTTAAGAATGTTTTACCAAATTAAAAATTGATTATGTCAGCAGTTATTCGTATTTCGAAGTTTTCAATTTTTAATTGCTGTGCGCAGCACAATGTTCAGTTACGACGTAAACGCCACCTAAACATTAACGTTGAGTATTATTTATATTATTAACATTAAGAAAATGTTAGTATAATACATACTAACATTTAAACATCGCAGTAAATTACAACACAAAATTATTTTTATAATATTCGCTAACATTCACACATCACAATACATGACAGCATAATGTTGAGTCTTAGTAAGACAGAGACGTACTGACCAGCGTCCACCAGCCACAGAGACGAACTGACCAGCGTCCACCAGCCACAGAGACGTACTGACCAGCGTCCACCAGCCACAGAGACGTACTGACCAGCGTCCACCAGTCACAGAGACGTACTGACCACAGTCCAGACCAGTCCACAGAGACGTACTGACCAGCGTCCACCAGCCACAGAGACGTACTGACCAGCGTCCACCAGCCACAGAGACGTACTGACCAGCGTCCACCAGCCACAGAGACGTCAATCGACCAGCGTCCACCAGCCACAGAGACGTACTGACCAGCGTCCACCAGCCACAGAGACGTACTGACCAGCGTCCACCAGTCCACAGAGACGTACTGACCAGCGTCCACCAGCCACAGAGACGTACTGACCAGCGTCCACCAGCCACAGAGACGTACTGACCAGCGTCCACCAGTCACAGAGACGTACTGACCAGCGTCCACCAGTCACAGAGACGTACTGACCAGCGTCCACCAGCACAGAGACGTACTGACCAGCGTCCACCAGCCACAGAGACGTACTGACCAGCGTCCACCAGTCACAGAGACGTACTGACCAGCGTCCACTAGTCACATGGACGTACTAACCACCGTCCACCAGCCACAGAGACGTACTGACCAGCGTCCACCAGCCACAGAGACGTACTGACCAGCGTCCACCAGCCACAGAGACGTACTGACCAGCGTCCACCAGTCACAGAGACGTACTGACCAGCGTCCACCAGCCACAGAGACGTACTGACCAGCGTCCACCAGCCACAGAGACGTACTGACCAGCGTCCACCAGCCACAGAGACGTACTGACCAGCGTCCACCAGTCCACAGAGACGTACTGACCAGCGTTCACCAGCCACAGAGACGTACTGACCAGCGTCCACCAGCACAGAGACGTACTGACCAGCGTCCACCAGCCACAGAGACGTACTGACCAGCGTCCCCTAGCCACAGAGACGTACTGACCAGCGTCCACCAGCCACAAAAGACGTACTGACCAGCGTCCACCAGATACAGAGACGTCTGACCAGGGCCCCCAGCCACAGAGACGGCCCGGGCCGGGGTCTACCAGCCACAAAAACGTACTGACCAGCATCGACCAGCCACAGAGACGTACTGACCAGCGTCCACCAGCCACAGAGACGGGGACTGGGCCAGCTCCCCCAGCCACAAAACGTACTGACCAAGGCCACCCCCAGAGACGTACTGGCCATGTCCACCAGCCACGAGACGTACTGACCCGCGTCCACCCGCCACAGAGGCGTACTGACCATCGTCCCACCAGCCACAGAGACGTACCCCCCCATCGTCCACCAGCCACAAAAGACGTACTGACCAGCGTCTACCAGCCACAGAGACGTACTGACCAGCTCCCCAGCCCAGAGACGTTGCCAGCGTCCCCCCACAGGCGTCTGACCAGCGCCCACCACCCCGAGAGCTGACCAGCGTCCACCAGCCACAGAGACTGCCAGCGTCCCCCACCGAGACGTCGACCAGCGCCCACCAGCCACAGAGACGTCGCCATTTACCAGCCACAGAGACTCTGCCATCCCCACCGACGAGACGTCATTCCCTCCACCACCCCGAGACGTCGACCAGCGTCCCCACCAAAGAGACTACTGACCATCGCCCCCGAAGAGACGTACTGACCAGCGCCCACCAGTCACAGGACGTACTAAAGGTCCACCACCACAGAGACTACCGCCCCGCCACGGGAAGCGGGTGTGTGTCCACTTGGTTGGGGGTCGAGACTCGGCCCCGTCTTCCTTCCTGGGGGTTCCTCTCCCTGTATGAAAGGTTCCTGCCTCCACTAAATTTTTCTGACTTTCCCACTTCCTGACTACACTGTGGCTGAAGAAATGCTTCCCCTTCCCCTTTTATCATCGGTCTTCAGCTTCCAGTTGTGTCCCTTGTTTCTGTGTTCCCCCCATAGGACAGACCATGAGGTGGAACAACCCTTTGTAAAAATTTGCACTTTTTTAGTTTTTTACGTGCTTGACCAGGTTTTCCCCAGTGGTCCCATATTCTGTATCCTGACGTAAGTAACCTTGAACGATTTTTTAAAGGTAACGGAACGCTAATCTTGGTTTCCCAGTCGCAATATGCTCCCCGGGTTATCTGGTTGGTTCCCCCAATGCGGCGTTATACTCCCCCCAAGGTTTTCTCCTTTGCCGAGGTTTGTAGCCTTTGTCCCCCTAGCCTGTCCTGTCAGCGGTCTTCTTTGCCCTTCTCGATCTTTGACTTTGATTTGGTGGGATTGTTCGAGAAGGGTTGCTGACCAGAGTCGCTTTTAGGTTCTTTGGTCCTTTTGGTCCTCTTCCGATGTATTCCCCTCTTTTTCGCATCATCTGCAAACGAGACTTTTCTGGTTTTCCTCCGTTTGTCTTTTAATATACCGAAAACACTGGTCCTGGGACTGCCCCCCTGCGGTACACCGCTCGTCACAGCGCCCCTGATACCCCCGCACCATGACCCGTTGTTGCCCCCCTTTTGTGTGTGTTGGTTCCCTTTTTTCCTGGCCCTGTCGATTGCACTAGGTCTGTTGTACTCACCTAATTTTATACCCCGGGTTTTCAGGGTGGACTCAGCCCTGGCCCCCCCCTTTCCTTCTCACTGGGTCTCTGCCCTGCCCCTGACTTTTTATACCTTTCTTAAAAATATGTTGGTTCGCCCCCCTTATTTTTCCCGATTCCCTTTCCTATATCTTGGGCTGAAAAATGTTTCCCGACTCCTTTTTACTCATCTAGTCTTCAGCTTAGTTTGCCCCTTTTTTCTTGTTTCCCCCTAAACAACCTTACTTCTCCTTGTCAAATTCCCCCGTATTTTGTTTCTTTCTTCCATTACCCTTTTTTCCATGTTGTTACCTATTTCCCCCTTTTTTTCTAAGACGACCCTGGTTGTGGCAACCTTCTCCCAAATTTGCACTTTTCTGTTTCCCCTCTTGATGGGGGTGGGGTTCCAGACTGGGGGTTATATTTTAGTATGGGCCCGACACACTTACGTTCTTGAACGATTCCCTTTTTAAGGTAACGGGAAAGCTAATCTAAGGTTTGCCAGACGCCCAATGCCGCGTTATCTGGTTGATTTTGCCCCGGAGCTCGGGTTTTCCCCCCC
>WNWK01013315.1:0-55870 GCA_009830355.1 Cherax destructor
GGGGACAATACGGGAGTGTAGAAGCCTTCAAGAGGAAACTGGACAAGTATCTTCACCAGGTGCCAGATCAACCAGGCTGTGATGGATATGTGGGGCAGCGGGCCTCCAGCAGCAATAGCCTGGTTGACCAGGCAGCACCAGACGAGCCTGGCCCATGGCCGGGCTCAGAGAGTAGATAAATCTCGAAACTCTTCAACACAATAAGTGTCTGGGGCTCAAGACTAATCAACTGCCTCCCAGGATACATAAGGGGGATTACGAATAGACCCCTGGCTGTCTTCAAAAAGGCACTGGACAGGCACCTAAAGTCAGTACCTGACCAACCGGGCTGTGGTTTGTACGTCGGGTTGCGTGTGGCCAGCAGTAACAACCTGGTTGATCAGACCCTGATCCACCACGAGGCCTGGTCTCAGACCGAGCCACGGGGGCGTTGACCCTCGAAACCCTCTCCAGGTAAACCTGGCCTGACCTAACCAACTGTACGTGGATGAACCACCAATATTTGCTGAACCACTAATATTTGCCGAGCTCTTCTCTGATAACATTTTAACACACTGACAGGATATATTTTGTATACTTCCTTAGATAATTTAGTTGGTGCTGAGGGTCTCTCGATGCAAGTAGCTGCTGCTACCCTCACCTTCCTCGGATCAATCCGGATTTGCTAGCTGCTGTATGATCCTCACGGGAATATGAATATTATAATTTCAGACTATGAATGAATCTGATCTTGCATTAAGTACCTACCGTGGCAGCACTAGGCACATACTAGCCAAGATGTGACTTATCATGTAACCTGTAAGGTGTTATCACCTTATCATTGAGTTATCAGTTAGCAGGTCAGGAGATTAACAGCTGTGCAAGAAGTTTTCTTGGTTCATCTTAAACGGCTGCAGTTTTCATTATAATCATTAAGCGCTAAACCCACAAGGGTCATACAGCGCTGGCAGTTGACAAATTGTGTAATCTTAGATTTTCAAGGAAATGATACCCAGTATATTTTATTAGAATAAGAGTCAATACTAATAGTATAAAGCTCCTTTAGGAAGCTTTCAAATATGCGAGTGTACTGTGTCCGGCACTTGAGACAAATCTACCCAATTTCGACAGACTTCCTCTGACATTTTGATATATCTATTACACAGACATTTTTTTTTATTACACAACCTTTGATTATACTTCCTGGAAAGCACTCCTCACCGCCCTTATGAACTCTCCCTCCGTTATACTCTCCACCCCTGCTAGTTTCAGTTCAAGCATATTACACAGTTCACACCCTACCCTGCGGCTCAGTATGACCTTACCTGGAGTTTACCTGAAGAGGGTTTCGGGGGTCAATGCCCCCTCGGCCAGGTCTGAGACCAGACCTCATGGTGGATCAGTGTCTGATCAACCAGGCTCTTACTGCCGGCCGCACGCAAACTGACGTACGAACCACAGCCCGGCTGGTCAGGTACTGACTTTAGGTGCCTGTCCAGTGCCTTTTTCAAGACAGCCAGGGGTCTATTGATAATCCCCCTTATGTATGTTGGGAGGCAGTTGAACAGTCTTGGGCCCCGGACAATTATGGTGTTAGTGAATTCATGGCGCCAATGCTTTTCATCGGGGGAATGTTGCATCTCCTGCCGAGTCTTTTGCTTTCGTAGGGAGTGATTTTTGTGTGCAGTTTTGGTACCAATCCCTCCAGGACCTTCCAAGTGTATATTATCATGTATCTCTCTCGCCTGCGTTCCAAGGAATACAGATCAAGGACCTTCAACCGTTCCCAGTAATTTAGGTGCTTTATCGTACTTATGTGTGCTGTGAAAGTTCTTTGTACACTCTCCAGGTCTGCAATGTCGCCAGCCTTGAAGGGGGCTGTTAGTGTACAGCAGTATTCCAGCCTATAGAGAAGAAGCGATTTGAAGAGTGTCATCATGGGCTTGGCATCCCTAGTTTTGAAGGTTCTCATTATCCATCGTATCATTTTCCTAGCCGATGAGGTAGATACATTGTTGTGGTCTTTGAAAAGATAAACACATAAGCAGTATAATGTGATCCTTTATTGACAACGTTTCGCCCACGCAGTGGGCTTTATCGAGTCACAAACAGATCTGTTTGTGACTCGATAAGTCACTGCGTGGGCAAACGTTGTCAATAAAGGATCCATATACTGCTATGTGTTTATCTTTCCATTGTGTCGTATTTATACCATTTATTTCCATCGTGGTCTTTGAAGGCGAGATCCTCTGACATTATCACTCCCAAGTCCTTCACCTTTCTTTTTCGCTCTATTGTATGGTTAGAATTTGTCGTATACCTTGATAATTTTTTTATTTCCTCAAGTTTTCCATATCTGAGTAGTTGAAATTTCTCCTCGTTGAACTTCATATTGTTTTGAGTGGTCCATTTGAAGATTTGGTTGATGTCCGCTTGGAGCTTTGCAGTGTCTTCAATGGAGGTCACTGCCATGGCAATCCGGGTGTTATCCGCAAAGGAAGACACGGAGCTATGGCTTACATCTCTGTCTATGTCAGAAATGAGGATGAGGAATAGAATGGGAGCGAATACTGTGCCTTGTGGAACAGAGCTTTTCACCGTGTCTGCCTGGGACTTTACTCTGTTTACTATTACCCTTTGTGTTCTATTTGTCAGGAAGTTATAGATCCATCTACCAACTTTTCCTGTTATTCCTTTATCACGCATTTTGTGTGCTATTACGCCATGGTCACACTTGTCGAAAGCTTTTGCAAAGTCTGTGTATACTACACTGTATTTTGTTTATCCTCAACAGCATCCAGAACCCTGTCATAGTGGTCCAGGAGCTGGGACAGGCAGGAGCGACCTGCTCTAAACCCGTGATGCCCTGGGTTGTGAAATTGTTGGGTATCTAGGTGGTTGACGATCTTGCTTCTTAGAACCCTCTCAAAGATTTTTATGATATGGGATGTTAGTGCTATCGGTCTGTAGTTCTTTGCAATTGCTTTACTGCCACCCTATGTCTGTTGTTTGTAGTGTGTGGGATGACCCCTGTGTCCATGCTCCCTCTCCATAGAATGCTGAAGGCACGCATTCTTGCAATTCTTGATGAGCACGGAGTTCCATGAGTCTGGGCCTGGGGCAGAGTGCATAGGCATGTCATTTATTGCCTTTTCAAAGTCTTGTGGAGTTAGAATAATATCCAAGATTTTTGAGATGACCAAATTTTGCGTTTCGTTCATAAAGAATTCATTTGGATTGTCGACCCTTAGTCTGGGCAGCGGCTCGCTGAACAGAGTCGTATTGGGACTTTAATATCTCACTCATTTCTTGGCTGTCATCTGTGTATGTCCTATCCCGCCTAAGCAGGGGCCCAATACTGGATGTTGTTTTTCCCTTAGATTTGGCATAAAAGAAGTATTTTGGGTTTTCAGCTTCCTTTATGGCTTTTAGTTCTTCCCGAGATTCTTGTCTCCTGTAAGATTCCTTCAGTTTAAGTTCGATATTTGCAATTTCATTGACCAGTGCATCTCTACGTATTTCAGATATATTGGCCCCTCTCAGCAGCTCTGTGACTCTTCGCCTTCGTCTGTATAGGGAGTCTCTCTTTCTAGTTTACATCTTCTCATTTTCTTAATGGAATGTGTCTTGAGCAGATCTCAAGAACCACAGAGTTCACTTTTTCTAGGCAACTGTTCGGATCCGTGTTATTTAGGATATCTTCCGTGCATGTTTCATTTAGGACAAGGTTGACTTGATTCCATTGTATGTTTTTGTTATTAAAATTGAATTTTGTGAAGAGACCTTCCTGACTGATCGCATTTTGCTGTTCAGGAGCCCTGTGCATACATGGCTATCTCTATTATGTTGTGATCTGAGTGTATTGTCTTTGATACGGTTATATTACGTATCAGATCGTCGTTGTTAGTGAAGATGAGGTCCAGCGTATTTTCTAGTCTTGCAGGCTATAATATTTGCTGGTTTAAGGTGAATTTGGTGCAGAGATTTAATAGTTTGTGTGTGTGTGTGTGTGTGTGTGTGGTGAATTTTCATCTGCGCTGCCTCCTGGGGTGATCTCTGCTAAAGCATTGTTTGCAATACTCCATTTTAGGTGGCTCAAGTTGAAATCTCCTAGTAGTAAGATGTTTGTTGCAGGAGTTGAGAGATTTTCCAGAGTGGTCAATTTTCAAAAGCTGCTGCTGGAATTGCTGGGAAGTTGCGTCTGGAGGCTTGTATACCACCACAATGACAAGGTTTTGGTTTTCAATCTTTACCGCCAAAACTTTAACTACATCATTTGAGGTGTTTAGTAGTTCTGGTGGAGTTTTGATTATAACATCCAGACAGGTCTACGCAACAGTGGATAAGTTTGTCAGAGCCACAGAATCATAGTCCCTTGATGCCTGGGAAGAGCTCTCATCACTAGAGAAATTGAAGCCATTTCTCCCTTCCTCTGAGTGAACCTGATTTCCTATCTTTAGCAGATGCTGCATCACCCATGTAGGTTTAGCGCTTCTCCTTGAATAGTCATCCCCAGATAAGTTACTTCATGTTACATTATAATTATAATGGGGGAGCGCTAAACCCGTAGGATTATACAGCGCATGTGGGGGGAATGGAAGGTAGCCACTCAATTCAGGGTACCGGAGCACAGATCCAATTCCCTAGATCAAGAGCCCTTCACCAGCGTCAAGGAACCTCCCTTGAGGGGCCATGTCACAGTACATCTGAAATTTCCAGTCCCTGACGTGTTGTAATCACTGAAAAAAAAAACATGAGCAAACCTGTATAGTTTCTCCAAGGTATTTTTTTGGTTTAATCAGAAGTGAAACTCCAAATCACCAAGTTTTAATAGTGGAAGCTTTAAACTTTAGTCTTTATCGTGTAGTGTTTTTTTTAACCTCATGATCAATATTTTGGCCATTTAAGATTCATTTA
Organism: Cherax destructor; assembly: GCA_009830355.1. Taxonomy (NCBI): domain Eukaryota; kingdom Metazoa; phylum Arthropoda; class Malacostraca; order Decapoda; family Parastacidae; genus Cherax; species Cherax destructor. The sequence continues at coordinate 4,897 of WNWK01013315.1, forward strand.
TTACATACCTAACAATATCGTATTATTATAATCAAAAGAAGCGCTAAACCACAAGGGTTATACAGCGTAGGTATTATATAATGCATGGATACTAAGTGTGGTGCATTCACTGACAAAACCTAATCTTCCTTAACCTAAATTCATATATACTATGCATAAATAAGATTCCACTTATACAAACATTTACATCACAGTTTTCAGGCTTTTTCTTTACTGCTTGTGTTCAGTATGGCGGGTCTCCTGCACCAGTGTCCAGCAGTTGTCCACAATCAAAACAGCCAGGTTTCTCGATTCTTTTCTCCATGATGGCCATGTCTTGGTGAAACCGTTCACCGTGGCGTTTTTCAAAGAAACTATTGGAGCAAAAGTTCAGATTTGAATTCAGTGTCCCCAAATTAGGCAGAAATGTTTTTTAAACCACTGAAATAATTCTTGGCCGGTGTTATATCAGTGATATACAGTAGCGTAAAGAAGTTTGAGCTAACCAGCGACTAAATATAGTTCATTATTACATATATGGGAGAGTACTAAACCCATAGGGGTCCAATACAACACACGGAAGACTGGGTAATCAATCCCTCAATCTTGCAGAATTACAGTACATACGTACTTATGAAGACAGCTATGGAGGGGACGCGGGTCGACGGTAGAACTAAATTTTTGAACAAAGTTAACGGGTTTGGGGGTGTGTTTAGGGCCCCTAGGTACCACAGTCTTTACTAGCTCTAATACAAGGATGGAGCTGTAAGAGCAATGGGTCTATGTGAGTGCCTCGGCCCGAAGTATCAGGTTCTCTAAATACTGCTATTTTCCGTTGCTGGGGCAGCTTGCCTGGAGCCATATCAGATTCAAAAAGGAAAAAGAGGAAGACTATAGCTGGGGTGCAGGTGTTGGAGCACATGGATGTGATTATAATGAAGCACTAAACCCGAAAGGGTCATAGCGCTGTATATGTATACGAATATCGTCTGGTCTGGTTATTAGAGGTTTAGCACTCAGATGGTATAGACAAATTCGTCACGTGTGAATGGAACTTAAGGTTGGTTCGTCAGTGGGAAATGTGAAGTTCACAGTGGCCTTCTGAGGGAAGTTTGGACTGAATGAAAGGAGAACAAATGTTCTCTCTGGTAAATACAAACAAAATAGCCTGTCACTGTAGTTTCTTAAACAGTGACTGCTACTCTTGTTTGTGGGGGTAAGGAAGGGAAAAAAGGTGCGGATGTATACGTCTCTGCTTTCTTCATTTTTTAATTATGCGAGAAAATTACCTGCATGAGGTTTACAGGGCATTACCTGAATTATTACAGGCAAGTAATTTGAGTGAGGTAAGTGTGACTTAGTCACAGTAGGTCGCCAAAGTAACTCCCTCGATGCCCACTTCACTCACAAAAAGTTAGACCTAATATTTAAAATAATTACAATATAAAACATTAATACCACTTATCGAATCTCCTCCGGTACGGCTGAAAAACATTAGGGACGTTTCCATAAGAAACCTGCTGTCCCTGTCCACTCATCAGTATAAAATGGGTACCTGGGTGTTTGTCGACTGGTGTGGGTCGCATCCTGGGACACTTACCTAATTTGCCAGAAATGCTCAGCATAAGCGGCTTTCTATATAGTAGTATGTCATTGATGTCAGCTAGGACTGTCTACTATGTACATGTACTTGTAGTAAATAGCAGGAACACTGTACCAGAATCGAGCAAAGGTGTTGCTTAAAAGCAGTATCAGGTTCAAAGGATGGTCCACGGTTGTGTCGGCGTCAGTTAAAGGTGCCTCTGGATTAACGGGGATGGAGGGCTCCCTACGGAAGTAGCAAAAGATGAATATGACTGCATAATTAAAGGTTGGGAGGACAGTGGCAGCTCAGAGGAGAAAAACTCTACATCCCCGCTCCTCGTCCAAGAGTAAAAGCGTGGCAAATACTGCTGATGCTGCGTGGAAACCATCCCAACACCAGGTTAGCACCTCACAGATCAACAGAGGCAAGCTGAGCCAACAAGGGGGCAGGCTAAAAATTATACCCCTTTTGGCTGCCACTTCCCAGAACAGGCAGGCAGCCAGCTCTCCAGGGATACTTCAGTCACCTAAGGACATGTTGCTTAGCACATCCTCAGATAATCAAATTCCCACAGCAAACTGCACCTAGGTCCTACCTAGGAGCCGAAATGCTGTATAACCTCTGTGGTTTAGCGCTTCTTTTGATGATGATAATAATAATAATAATAATAATAGAAGCCGAAATTCACAGGGTGAAGAAATATCCCCAAAGAAGAAAGTCGAATGGAGAAGTATTTAGATTCGATCCAAGGATTGGTACAAGAGGTCTAATTCCTCTGAAACAGAACCTACCCTTGAAGACACGGGAGGAAGCGGGTATTAAGCGATGGTTAACGCCAAGTGGCCTACACCTTTGACACTTCCTCTGATCAGAAGGCAGCCACCGGCAAGTCGTCTTGGGACACGAGATAGTCCTCAAAGAAAAAAAAAATTCGTTTCACAATAGTTGTGGAAACTTACGAGGTGCTCGACTCTGGCAATCACAGCTGAATCAGGTAATTAAAGATTAACTATCCTACCCTCGCAAGATCCCGTGGTTCATTTTGGAAAAAGGTAATTGGGACGAAAGAACAACGGATCTCTCCCAGTGCACCAATTGGAACAAACGAAGTAGAATCTATCCTAGCTAGAATTCAAGAGACTTCCCTGGCTAGCTTTGCCTTAGACTTCCTCCTCCATGGCCACGTGCAAGGAGGAATGTTATCTGTAATCAATGTTAACTAGCATACAGCCTAGTCTATATTCTCTGAAGGTTCCCTAACATAAACATGACAAGGTATAGGAGGTATAAATCACTACAATCTTTAAGTGACTTACCCCAAGGTGGGGGTCTTCTCCCCCACATCCACCCCCACTCATCTATCTGCTCAATAAGTCAGTGACCACCTAGTTATTAGAGTTGAACTCTTCTAGTATTAATCTCACGGACGGGGTCTGGTACAGAGATGAAGTATCCTCGGTACTTCAGGAATGCCTGTCAGTTTCCTGGCTGCCAGACGATGTTTTGTAAGGCCGAGAAGAGGTCTGCATGATGACACTCAGTCCTCTAGCAGTCTTCCCTGACTTCACATCACCCGTTAGTACCAAAGGAATGATCCATGTTCCGCTAGCTCCAACTTGCTCCTGCTGGGTTGCTAGTTGCTCTATTATGACTAATCTCATTACCTAATATAACATCTTAATATTAATGTCTTATGCAAATAAAACCTCCATAAATTCCACCAATATAGACACATTTGTCTTTGTAAACATACAGGGTCTAAAGCCGTCAAAAAAACAAAATTCCTTACATCAAGGGACTGCTCACGGAGTCAAATGCAATGTTTGCAGCATTCACAGACCCACAAAGGATCATTGACAACGAAATATGGATCCCAGGCTGTAACCTATTCAGATGCGACAGACTAAACAGGCAACAAGGGAGGGTTGGCCTGTACGTCAGAGTCGCTCATTTGCTCAGAACTACTAAACACCTCAAATTATGTAGTTGAAGTTTTGGCTGCAAAGACTGAAAACCAAAACCTTGTCATTGTGGTGGTATACAAGCCTCCAGACGCAACTTCCCAGCAATTCCAGCAGCAGTTTTTGAAAATTGACCACTCTGGAAAATCTCTCAACTCCTGCAACAAACATCTTATTACAAGGAGATTTCAACTTGAGACACCTAAAATGGAGGAGTATAGCAAACAATGTTTTAGCAGAGATAACCCCAGGAGGCAGCTCAGATGAAAATTCACACACGAACTATTAAATCTCTGCACCAAATTCACATTACCAGCAACCTCATTCACTAACAACGACAGTCTGATAAGTAATATAACCGTATCAAAGACAATACACTCAGATCACAACATAAGAGGTACAAACATGTATGCACAGGTCTCGTGACCAGCAAAATTTCATGGTCTTTCACAAAATTCAATTTCAATAACAATCATACAATGGGATCTTTATTGTGTCCTAAATGAAACAAGCTGGGAAGATATCCTAAACACATATGCCTAGATTATAATCATGAGGGAGCGCTAAACCCGTAGGATTATGGAGATTAAGACACTAAGCTACATTTGGGAATCTTTATTGAAGGAACGTTTCGCCACAGTGGCTTCATCAGTCCAATACAAAGCAAATTTATAAGGAGAGTAGTAGTTTAGAGGTAATCAGTCCCTCGGCCTGGAGTCGATGTGCTCAGTCCATCAATCTTGTAGAAAGTACAGCATAGGGCCGTAGAAGTGGCTTGTATACTGTAGTCGGGTGAGGCGACAGTACTGGGCCCCTGCTTAAACGGGATGGGACATACACAGATGACAGCCAAGAAATAAGTGAGATAATAAAGTCCCAATACGACTCTGTTCAGCGAGCCGCTGCCCAGACAAAGGGTCGACAATCCAAATGAATTCTTTATGAACGAAACCCAAAATTTGGTCAACTCAAAAATATCGGATATTATCCTAACTCCACAAGACTTTGAAAGGCAATAAATGACATGCCCATGTACTGTCCCAGGCCCACTCATGGAACTCCGTGTTCATCAAGAATTGCAAGAAGATCCTGTCACGTGCCTTCAGCATTCTATGGAGAGGGAGCATGTACACAGGGGTCATTCCCCACACACTAAAAACAGACATAGCCCCACTACAATGGTGGCAGTAAAGCAATTGCAAAGAACTACAGACCGATAGCACTAACATCCCATATCATAAAAATCTTTGAGGGGGTTCTAAGAAGCAAGATAGTCAACCACCTAGATACCCATCAGTTACACAACCCAGGGCAACACGGGTTTAGAGCAGGTCGCTCCTGCCTGTCCCAGCTACTGGACCACTGACAAGGTCCTGGATGCTGTAGAGGATAAACAAAATACAGATGTAATATACAGACTTTGCAAAAGCTTTCGACAAATGCGACCATGGTGCAATAGCCCACAGAATGAGTGATAAAGGAATAACAGGAAAAGTTGGTAGATGGATCTATATCTACCTGACAAATAGAACACAGTAATAGTAAACAGTAAAGTCTCAGGCAACTACGGTGAGCAGCTCTGTTCCACAAGGCACAGTACTCTCTCCCATTCTATTCATCATCCTCATTTCTGACAGATGACACCCAGATTGCCATGGCAGTGACCTCCATCGAAGACACCGCAAGACTCCAACCAAATCTTCAAATGGGCCACTCAAAACATTATGAAGTTCAACGAGGAGAAATTTCAACTACTCGTATGGAAAACTTGAAATTAAAAATGTATCGGGGTATATGACAAATTCAAACCATACAATAGAGCTAAAAAGTAATGTGAAGGACCTTTGAGTGATAATGTCAGAGGATCTCGCTTTCAAAGGACCACAACAATGTATCTACCGCATCGGCTATGAAAATGATAGGATGGATAATGAGAACCTTCAAAACTAGGGATGCCAAGCCCAGGATGATTCTCTTCAAATCACTTTTTATCTCAAGGCTGGAATACTGCTGTACACTAACGGCCCCCTTCAAGGCTGGTGACATTGCTGACCTGGAGTGTACAAAGAACTTTCACGGCACATGTATGATAAGGCACCTAAATTACTGGGAACGGTTGAAAGTCCTTTATCTGTATTCCCTGGAATGCAGGAGAGATATATGCATAATATACACTTAGGTCCTGGAGAGATTGGTACCAAACCTGCACACGAAAATAACTAAAAGCAAAAGACTCGGCAGGAGATGCAACATTCCCCCAATGAAAAGCATTGGCGCCACTAGTACATTGAGAGAACACAATAAGTGTCAGGGGCCCAAAACTGTTCAACTGCCTCCCAGCATACATAAGGGGAATTACCAATAGACCCCTGGCTGTCTTCAAGAAGCCACTGGACAGGCACCTAAAGTCAGTACCTGACTAACCGGGCTGTGGTGCATACATCAGTTTGCGTGTGGCCAGCAGCAACAGCCTGGTTGATCAGGGCCTGGTCCGAGACCGAGCCGCAAGAGTGTTGACCCCCCGAAACCCTCTCCAGGTAAACTAATAGTTCAAGGGAAGCGGGCGTTCCTTGGGACGCCCGCTTCCATTGAAGGGGCTGTATGATAGAATGTCAGGGGAAACCATTTTCCTGTATAGCTGTTTATTAATGACACGTTTAAAATGCCAGACATCTGATTTGACTTTTGTTCGAAATTTTTAAGTGAGAAAAGTGACATTAAAAAAAAAAAAAAAAAGTTAATGCTTTATTTGTAATACGAGAATACATGTTCCTGATACGTAGTATAAATGATACCTACTTTGGTTTGACAAATCTTTGGTCATAATCAGGCCAGTCGATGGATACACCAACACTGCAGGTCTTCAACACTTTAAACTTTACATAAAAATCGAACCTGTCAAGGGAAGTGTTTATGCCAGAGAAAACTGATCCAAGGAAGTGGGGATTTTCTCTTTCTTGAGTAAAGGAGTTTGCTGTGCACCGTATGACCCTTAAAGGTTCAACACTTTCCCTCAGATTATAATTATACAGACCCGAGATTGTCATTTACGGTTTTTCCAGCAAATTACAAAACCAAAATATATATTTTGTTAGCTATAATAACATTACGGGTGTATTATCTAAAGGTTATGGTTTATAACAATGAGTCTAGTACATTAAATTAAACTAATAATTAAAATAAATATTAAAACGTTACAGGTTAAAAATGTTGAATATTGGAGATGCAATAAATTGCAACTTGCTTACTATTTTAAATCTGGCAGCTTCAACAGTACCTCTATCATAACTGCATATTATGTAGTGGTCCCTACAAGTTACTGCCATCAAGAGTGATATTCAGTTGACAACAGTATTGACCGACTACAAAGCAGCGTATTTATAAAAAAATTAAATGCTCTGAATGTATTTAAAAATCCAAGAACTGCCTTTGAAGCAACATTTAATAAACTTAAACCCTTTCATGTCAGTGACCCGTGAGTCTTACCAATATAGCCTCTAAACTAATTGACTCTTGAGGTAATTACACACAAAAGGTGTCTCAGTAGGCAAAAGGCCAGTGTCAATTCAGAAAGGTAAGATCAGGTCAAGTAGAGGACAATAAGACCTAGTTCGCTACACAACAGGTTGGTCCTGGGCGTTCTTCAGGCTGCCTCTGAAAGAGTCTACGCCCTCGCCAATGATCTCCAACTGAGAGATGTCATAGTCCTGGACTCCTTCAGATATTCGCCTTCGAACCTCATCCTCGTTCACCCCCGGCAGCAGCCCGAATAGTTCCTCATCCACGTGCCAGTTGTGTTGTCTGAGGGAACACCAGCTGTTATTATCCACAACAGTAAATGAATAATGACAACTGAAGAAACAAGTGATTGAGAATTACAGATACGAGCGTGTAAGCTAAGCTGGCAGGACTCATAGGATGGGAAGATTGATAGGGAGTTTGGCTATTGGCCACTGTTGGGCGAGGGGAAAAAGGAATGAAATTATGGCAATTTTAGTAGGACCATAAGCAGTTTAAATGATTATGCAATTATGTGATTATCTTTTACATTATTAATCAAAAAGAAGCACTAAACCACAGGGGTTTTATTTTACAGACTACAGCAAAATATGATTATTATGCTGACAATGGAGTAGTCTGGGGATAAACTATAACCGGAGTTACGAAATGAAATGCAACGGAGTCTAGTGCTGTAACTCGCAAAGCTGATTCTACTGCTACACTACAAAAGCAGGTAACGCATGTTCAAGCACCTGACTAGAGCCTGAGCCTACCTGGCTCGCCGTATGTATTCTTTGAACGACTGAAAAAAAGAAACTTGGCGAAAAATAATCTTTCTAATGCATTTGCATCTTCATCCAGTGTCTGTGTTGTCACACCTGTACTTTCCCACATAAGAATTGAAACTTACCCTGAACGTCGGCAGGACTCGTGGCTGATGTTGGAGAGAGCAGAGTGCTTCACCTCAGCTGTGTCTAGTAGACGTCGCACCTGTGGGTACAATGCAGTCTTAGTACAATAACACCTGGCATAAAAAAAACAAGTGCACTAACATTAATTACATCTGAATCTCTTCATATTGTATTAGTGTATTTTCTTTTACATAAAGTCCAGTAAACTGACTTTCTATATTTAGTATTGGTAAACAGGTTTTAAGAACGAAACTGTACTGGATATCAAAGCTTTTCATTATTGCTTTTAAATTTTATGTAAAGTATTCACAGTAGTGATAAGAGTAAACTCAAGTCTTTTGGAAATTAAACCCTATGGAAATTGTGTAACAGTGATAACTGACCCTGTTGACGAACATATCATCGATGATGCTGGTGCGTGAGAGTATGGTGACTGAGCGGCGGTGTAGCAGCCCGGCTTTATCGCACTCAAACACTGCCAGGTAACTCTGGTAGTCTGTGTCAAACACTATGAAGTCAGCCTTGCCGGTCAGTGCTGCTGGGAGATGACTGTGGTCACTTGTACGCTATCGATCATATTTAAAATTAAAACAAAAGAAAATAGTTTGAGCTGTTTTATAATTATGGCCCTTGGGCTATCTTGCACGACATTATTTTGCTAATATGCCTTAAGAGTTTGTTTACGATTTAGGAAAGATATCTGCGTCTGTGATCATGAGGAATAGTTACTTTACACAAGTATGTATTCACAAATTAGGTATGCTACCTCTGGTAATTTCAAGTTACCTTACTCAAAAGAAACTATCCATAGTCCACTAACACCCAGGTACAGTACCACTAGTTAACAAGGGCAGGTGTGAGGACACCTATAAATTGACCCAGGGCCTGTATGTTGGGAGCTAAGCGTTCTACCATTGACCATTCGGATGGTCGATCTTTAGTCTGATTAATGGCTTACTGAACAGTCGTATTGAGATTTCAGTATCTCATTTTTTTGGTGTCGTATGTGTAAGACTAAGTCCCATTTTGTTTGAGCAAGGGCCCGAGACTTTTTGCCACATGGAAACTGATTTTGGATTGCTTTCATCTCCCCTGGATCCTGTATGAATCATTTAACATAAGTTAAATATTTTCTACTAGTCTGTGCTTCCTTCCGCATTTTATATAGTTCCCTTAATAAAGTCACGACTCTTTGCCTTCGCCTGTAGAGGGAGTGTCTCCAGTTTGTATCTTTCTTATAAAAATCTGCCTTTTACTTCAGCAGCCAAAGAGCTGATCCTTACAAGAAAACGGTTTGCCAAAATTTTAAATATGCAGAAAGAACTTGATATTCCAAGTATCAGAGATCGTGTTACTGAAAGAAATATCCTAATTGGGGTTAATATGCTCAGGCAAGCCCATTCAAACCCATGCACAGAAGCCCTCCAAACTTTCCTCAGCACTGGTGAACATCCCTCCAGATGGATCGAAAAAACTGGAACCGACCTCCGCATGAATCAGATACATGATCTGTGGCAAGTAAGGCAACAGCGGCACTTCTCCGCTCCATGGAATATTACCCTATTCCAAACTACCATCCCTCCATTTCCCCTCAAACTACTTCTTAAATCACAACCAAAGCTTCGCCTTGAAGCCAAACATGATGCCTTAAACTGTATTGATAATTTAGCCAAACAGCACACTCACAAATTATTTACGTTGATGGTTCTGTTCACCAATCCACTGGTGCAGCTGGTAGTGCTGCTGTTATACAGTGATGGCTCTCTTAAAGAAACTGGAGCACGCATCAATAACTGGGCCTCTACCCTTCAGACAGAACTGTTTGCCATACTCCTTGCACTCAAATGCGTCCATGTATCTAAGGTTAACTCTAATTGTAACTGATTCTCCGTCATCCATAAATGCTCTCAACTCATCAAGTATAACTTGTAGCATGCTTGTGTCAGAAGCCAGGCACAGGTATGGTAGGATTCTGGATAGTAGAGTCAGAGTGCACATGCTGTGGATTCCATCTCACATTGGTCTTCAGATGCATGATAGAACTGATAAATTGGCTAAGTTTTATGCTTTCAAAGAGGGGATATATTACAATCTTGGCTTGTCAGTTAGCAGTTTGAGAACAATACGAAAAGAACTTAAACTGAATTTTATTGACTTAAAGACTCGGGGAGATTGACACCAGTCAGTCCATCTATCATCATTCTATCATGCAGGAGGAGCCACATGTCTATGGTGCATCCAACAAAATAAGCAGACTCTTGGATGTCACTACCGCCCGCCTCCGGCTGGGTTACAAGTATCTTTGGCAGGTTAAATCACCACCACCAGATGTAGACCAAACAAGATGTAAACTTTGCCAGTTGGATTATTGTCACACCCTGCGTCATTATGTACTGGAGTGCGATAAAATTAATGAATTCAGAGACTACTCACTCAGAAATGTTAAAGATATGTCAAAGTATTTTATCCACAGTGGTATATTACAGACCATTCTGGAAAAATACCCTGACTTTGCTCCCTGTAAATAAAGCATTGACACGTGTGTGTGTGTGTGTTAGTTAGTTAGTTACCATTTTGTCCTAGGCACATGTCAATTAGACACTAGGCCTGTTGTATATGTGTGTGTGTGTATGTGTATGTAAGGAAACACTTCGAAATGTTTCTGCCCCACCGGGAATTGAACCCGGCCCCTCCGTGCGTCAAGCAAGAGCTTTACCCACTAGGCCACCGGGGGCGTGTGTGTGTGTGTGTGTGTGTGTGTGTGTGTGTGTGTGTGTGTGTATACATGTATGTGTGTATGTGTATATGTATATGCGTGTGTATGTATGTGTATATGTATATGTGTGTGTTACCCAACAATTAAAATTTGCACCAATAACTCATTACAGTTGTGGCTGGGTGTAGACTAATAGATTGCTCATTACTTTATTTGTTCATGAGTGCAACCATGTACAGACGTAAGTAAATTTACTTACATGATTCATTACCTTATAACTAGTGAATTCATTACCATTGTACCTTGTTCAGCTATCAAAACTTTGGGGCCCAGTCTCTGGACCCTATATATACCTCTAATCTGCAAATACCTTTGTAACTTGTCATGATTGTGACCATCTGAGTTCATTACCTTTGTAACTTGCTCAGCTATCAAACTGAGGTCCAGTCCCTGGACCCATTATGTACCTCTGTAATCTTTTGACTACCGCCCACAGGATGGGTATGGGGTGCATAATAAAGATATCAAACTAACAAACCCATGTTATTTACAATATCTTCCCAGCAGGTTTCATTAAGGACATTATTTGATCCAAGTTGATGTTCTTGTTAAAGTTGAATTTGGTGAAGGAACCCTCGTAACTTTGCTTATCAGGACCTGTGCATACAGGTCTGGACTTAGATTAGGTTGTCATCTGAATTAACCGTTTTTGATAGTTATATTTCGTACCAGGTCATCATTCGTGAAAATAAGGTAGTGTTTCCCAGTCTTTGCTCCACTAGTTGCTGACTTGGGGTGAACACTAATATCAGAAATAAAGAATTTTATTTTAATTTTAATTTATTGGGAATTCAGCAGCTCTCTCGCGCGCGTTGCGAGATATTTTTCATCTGAGCTGCCTTCAGGGATTTCCTATTACATTATATGGCAGTAAAAGTGGTTCAAGATTGATAAACTAAAAAGTGCCTAATTATCTTGCATGGTTACAAAAACTGACTTAGCTACAAAATATATCAAACTGATCTCCGCTACATTATTTTCTTGCCTGGTCTCAGACCGAGCCGCGGGGGCGTTGACCCCCGAAACCCTCTAGGTATAAACTCCAGGTAATCTCAGACCGCCCTTTGGACCATGCTGCCCGGGGCGGCCACACCACCAGGTTCCCCTTCCCTCCCTAGCTACGTCTGTCTGGTATTCCACAAATGGGGCTCAGTCTATACAAAAATTTACAATGTAGAAGTAGATTAAGGTTTGAAGTCAGTTTTGACTAACTAGGTCATACCACGTTACAATCACAATTGTTTAAAAAAAAAAAGGTTAAATTGTTCTCGGGATCCCTACAGGCACCCCTGTAGTGTTCGGTTAAAAAAACCCACAGGCGTGTTGCATCAGTTTTGTATGTTTAAATATATCGCCACTATTAAGAGTTCTTTGATAATAGTACCCTGCCTAACAAGGACCACTCATTTTATGTCTCCATACTGTGTACTCACAGGTGGGCCAGCGTACACGCATCTTGCCTGGCACCTCAGGGTTGGGTATGTCGACCATGGCGGTGACAGCGTGTGTGTGGTCAACACCCAGGAGGTCTAGCATAGCCAGCTGTCTCGTCTCCTTCACCAGCAGTGTGTCGGGTAGCTGTCCTCGGGTGATGTTCCAGATCAAACAGGTGTTGCTAGTGTCGAATTTATAAACCACGTACCACACCCCCAGCACCTGTGACCAGGGAATAAAATGTGTCAGACTAGGACATGCGGAGACAATAGAGGTCATTCAAATGGGACACTTAAAGCTTTAAGAATTAAAGAGTGCGCAAGAGCTATGACCAAAGGCAGGTACAAATGGAAATAAAATGTTTAAATTAAAAAAAAAAAAAATTACGAAATTAAAAAAGTATAGTAGGCAAGCGAGAAAAATTATGGGAGTTGTAAAACTTTGGTGACAATACTTAAAATGAAACTAGCGATAATAAACGAAAGCATGGGGGGGGGGAGGAGAATGTAAACTTCAACAAAGAAAACTGGTTAAATGCAGATAAAACAGTTGGCTTCAATGTTAATTAAATTTTAAATCTGAGTAAGATTTTTCTGGATTTTGTGTGCGTGTTCGTTGTACAGTCTGCCCTCAACCCGCCAGTGAACTTGCCACCATAAAAGCTTCATCCCAGATATTTTACTCCATTTACTACCTATCCCAGGCCGCTAAAATATTCTTAACACGTTTCATTTATAAAGCTCAAAGTTAACTGTTACATGTCGAGGTGTAGTGCCTAGTGTGCCCACAAGCACCATTATCCAGGCAGCTTGCTGTACCAATACTGACATCAACGTTCCTTCATGTTGGTAAGGAACTATCCAGGAATTTAACTCCTCCTCCTGATGTAACTTAAATGTCTGTTCCCTCACGAGTCCTCATACGAGTTTAATATTTCCACGTGGACGTTATAATGCTACATCAACCTAACACTAATCATAACTTTCCCCAAACATTTTAAAGTTAATACTCATTTTAATTCTGCCTGATTACAGTCACTGGGGAAAATTTGTAAACACTTTGGGGGACGGGGGAGGAGTTCATTCTAAGTATAAAGTGCTTCCCCGCACTTCATGCCATGTCACTTCAGTTTATAATTTAGCCTTTTAGGAAGTTTTATCCAACTTTCGAGAGACAAAGGGAAACTTTTGATATATTAGGAATGTTTTCTACAAGCAAAAATAAATGTTCCACCGACACTAAAAAAATTCGGTGAAACCATAAATAACTTACCGCTTGTTTTAATGTTTTGTTAGTTTCAACCTGTCTTCTGATTAATAGCTTAGTTATTAAAAACTTCCAGCAGTTTGGTGCCAACTTGCAAAAGTCAAAATTTAATACTATTTTTTTTTCCACCAGTCAAGTCACACGTTAACGATTGTTTGGTTAAACTAGTTAATTATTTCAGAGAAAAAAGTAGTGTGGGGCCCAGAAGCACGAGAGTACAAGAGCCAGTAGGGCAAATGGAACAGCCGGGTAAAAAAAAAAAATGTACGTACGTCACTGTACAGTGGAAGGACGGCATGTTACACGTGTTAAAATTACTAAGTAATAATTTAGTAAACTGAAGAGAGGCTGGCAAGTTGGTTAATAAAGATGTATTAAAAGACGGCTGTAACAACAGCCATCTTTAGAAGAGGAAAAAGGCAGCGTGTAATTACAGAAGTAATTTATATCAAAGGTGAGGAAGTAAAGATTTAAAAGTCAAGGGCGAGGAAGAGCCAGAGCTACAAGGGTCCTTACCTTCACCACATGCTGTATGTATTAAACAAGAACTAAACATTTCAGTGAATATAAAAAAAAGCTAAATTTAGTTGGAGGGTGACAGACGAGGAAAACTAAAAAAATAGTCTGTCATTAAACTATCCCATCTCGTCTAGACTTGCCATTATGCTGCTTGCACCTCAGTTAGCTTTATACTCTTGAAATGGAAGTCACGCTAGAAAAGAATGTGATTCAAGTAATGCAGGGAATAAATGGCATTATCTCTGGCAGACCGAAGTAATCATGCTTGTGCACTAGGCCATTATTAAATTAGAGATATTAGCTAAAAAAAATTTAGCAACAAAAAGCAGCTAAGGACCTGGTACACATCAAGGGCATCAAGCTTCCCTCAGTTACTGCAGTATTTTACATAATGTTCATGTACAAGCTATTAATTACGAACTAATGTATAGACGAAGAGCTCAGGTACCTGTTCTAATACTCTCTAGACTATTTAAACAAGGTGCTTCATTAACAAAGATGACAAATCCACTGCATGATTGGCTACGAATCCAAAGCTGTTGCAGTATGTAATGCCAATGAATTATGCGTGTATCAAAAATAGTAAAAGTTCATGAACGTTGACAATTTTCTATCAGGGCAGGATGACGGAAAAAATCTCACCATCAGTTAACTCCTGGAGGACACTGTCCAGTGATCTACCTATCACAAATGGGTCTGGAGAAGCACTGCGCCAGGTACACTGGCCCATGCCAGGCACATTAGACTAAAGCGAGCAGTGTGCTTCCTGCCTTCAGAGAGAAGGTCCAAGTAACATTTCCCAGAATCCTAAAATACAAACCCGACAGTTTGATGAATTAGACAACTGCAACATCGTTTATGTTCCTGTAGTGTATTGTTCAAGCCACTGGACGAGTCTACGAAATACTAGTCTAATTCATAAACTAGAACAGGAGCACTGCAGCAGGCTTACTGACCGATGTTATGCAGGTCTAACTCGAACGCCCGCCCACCCACTCCACGTACTTTTTCAAAAAAATTTAACGCTACCCAAGGTTTTCGGGAATTTGTTCCACACATCGACAACAGTTTACCAAACCAGTGTTTTCCAATATCCTTTCTAAGTAAAATTTTCAAACAATCACAGACCTGTTGGATTTTCAGCATATATTTCCTTTATTCCTGTCTTCCACTTGTACGCTTCAATCAATTACAAACTAACCTAATCCAAGGCCTTTCTAGAGAAAGCAGAGTGCCCTTTGTCTATCCTAGTAAAGATTTCCAATGTGTGGGATCAATCGTCGTCCTGTTTACTAGCCAGTTTGTCTTCATTTTGTAATATGGAGAACAGAACTATCATGATCTGAAGGAGGCTTTACCAAGAATACGAAGTTGAAGAATAACCTGACTACCTATACTTCTTGATAAGAAAAGATTAATTGCTTTATTTTTTTTTTCAACTAAGGTACGAGACCCACAACAGTATCTCAGAGACCTACTTACTGCTAGGTGAACAGGGGCATTAAATATAAGGAAACATTCCCGAAGTGGTGAGTGGTGACTTGTACTTAGCTCAGTGAAGACGTGTCTACTGTGGACTGAACCAAGATGCCGTCCATTGAGCAACGTTACCAGCAGCTTAAGGAGGAATTGAGGGTAGCGAAGCTAGAGATACGGCGATTGACGGAGGAAAACAAGAGGATTCGTAGTAGTCCTGTTGCGAGTCCTCAGGTCAAGACGGGAACCTGGGCAGTGACTGGACAGCATGGGACGAAGTTGAAGATCAAGAAGACGAATGGAGAGGTAGTAACGACGAAGAAAGACTGCTGTGGAAACTTCGAACTCCTTTTCTGTGCTACCAGACGAATGCAAGTCTACTAGTGGGAACGTCACGACGAACGGCACCAAGGAAGGTAAAAACATTGTTCTTGGGGATAGCCAAGTTAGGTCTATGGATAGGGCCTTCTGCTTGAAAGATAGGAGTAGGAGACAGAGGGTTTGCTTTCCTGGGGCTGGGATGGAAGACATTGTTAGCCGGCTTGACATCATGCATGGTAATGGGATAATTCCTATTATCTGCCTCAGTGCTGGAGGCAATGATGTAGCCAAGCGTAGAAGTGAGGATTTAGTTAGAAGGTACAAGGCAGCAACAAACATCATTAGGAAGAAGGGAGGGAGCCCAGTTATATGTGGCATTTTGCCAAGAAGGGGTGTTAGAAATGAATGGCTGTCCAGAGCGATTGGTATAAATTGCTGGCTGGACAAACACTAAGGATAATGTAGTCCCATTCATTGATAACTGGGACCACTTCTATGGCCGAAATTACATGTATGCCAGGGATAGGGTTCACTTATCAAGGGCAAGTGTAGGATTTCTCGCTAGCTCAGTTGAGGATGTTGTTAGGGCTTTAAACTAGGATTAGTTAGAGGTATGGGTTTAGGAATGGTAAATAATGAGGGTCAAAATATTGACTCAGGCTTTGATATAAATCTTAACAGTAATCGAGTAACACAGGGTAATGATAGTAACAGAAATTGTGTAAAACAAAAGCTGAATATGAAAAAGGTTCACAAGATACATAATGTATTTTATACTAACTGTCGAAACGCCAGAAATAAAATTAACGAATTACGTTTGGTAGCATATGCTGGGAACTTTGATGTCATTGCAATAACTGAAACATGGTATAATATAGAGTCGGGATATGATTGAGTCATATTCAGGGGTTTAAGTTGTTCCATGTAGATATAATGGGAAAGGGGGTGGAGTTGCATTATATGTACGAGAAAATTTAAATTGCTGCATAAAAATAGATGAATCATTAACAATCTGTTTGGGTCGAGTTTCTAGAAGGTCAAGAAAAACTGATTCTAGGTGTAATATACTGACCTCCAGGCTTGGATCACGATAGAGGGAGACTTCTTTGGGATGAAATTGTTAGGGCTTCTAGACGATAACGTAGTGATAGTAGGGGATTTTAACTTTAGTCAAATTGACGACTTTGACCGGTAATCTGGATGTAGTTCAGGACTTTTCTGAAGCAGTGTGTGACGGAGCCTACCAGGTAATAATTTGCTCGACCTAGTCTTGTCAAATAAAGAAACCTTTTGTAAATAATCTGGAGATCACTGAAGAGCTTGGCGCAAGTGATCACAAATCCATTACTTTTAATATTACCTGGGAGTACGAGAATAGGGATACGATTAGAATACCTGTAATCTCGACTGGGGTAATCTAGCTAACGATGGGATCTGCGTTTATGATTTTTTTCTTAATAATGTACGTGCACAGAGTATATTTATTTCCCAGAGAGAATTTAGGTTAAATAATAACTATCCCAAATGGATTAACAGGAGGCTAAAACATTTATTAGGGGAGAAAAGAGGAATTTATAGGAGCATCAAGAGAGATGTTAACCTTATTGACCAATATGTTCAGTTTTAAAAGTTAAAAAAAAGGAGATTAGAAAGGCTAAACGTGACTGAGATTAAGGTTGCTAATGAATCAAAGACTAATCCAAAAGGGTTCTTTCAAGTGTATAGGACGAAGGTGAGGGAAAATGTAGGACCTCTGAAAATTGGGAATGGACAGCTGACTGATAACGAACTGGAAATGTGTTCTCTATTTAATGACTATTTTTTGTGTCTTTACACAAGACTGAAGCGAGATTCCAGAAATTAACAATTATTCAGTTCCTGAAGAATTCAAATTAACTAATATTACTGTCACGAGGGACATGGCTATCAAACAAACTGAAGCAAAATAAGTCCCCGGGACCCGACGAGTTGTTTTCCAGGGTACTTAAAGAATGAAAGATGGAACTTAGCCATTAACGAATGTGTTTAATACGTCAATCCTAACTGGTGTTGTGCCAGAGATGTGGATGATAGCTAATGTAGTTCCTATATTCAAATCATGGGATAAGTCCATTCCATCAAATTACCGTCCAATAAGCCTCACGTCTATAGTATGCAAATTATTAGAATCAGTTATAGCTGATATTATTAGAAGTCACCTTGAACATAATTTGATTAATGAATCTCAGCATGGGTTCACGAGAGGTCGTTCCTGCCTGACAAATTTACTGATTCAGTAAAACATTCGAGGCAGTAGACAGTGATAAAGAATGATACAATTTTCTTGGATTTCAGTAAGGCCTTCAATAGAGTACCTCACAAGAGACTCTTAAGAAAGGTGGCAGCTCATGGTATAAGAGGTAAAGTTCTAGCATGGATAGAGGCATGGCTTACCAATAGAAAGTTTCCATTAATGGGGTCAAATCTGAATGGGGATTAGTCACTAGTGGCGTTCCACAAGGATTAGTTTTAGGCCCATTGTTGTTCATACTTTACATAAATGACCTTGATGAAGAAATTGCAAGCAACATTAGTAAATTTGCAGATACAAAAATAGGCCGTATGAGTCCTTCTGAGGAGGATACCAGTGAACTCCAGGAAGATTTGGACAAATTAATGTCTTGGTCTGAAAAGTGGCAGATGAAGTTCAATGTGGACAAGTGTAAGGTACTAGTCCATGGTAATGAAAATATCCCTCGAATTTATAAACTAAGTGAAGTAGAGCTTGATCATACAGAATGTGAAAAAGACTTGGGAGTCATGGTAAGCAGAAATCTAAAGCCAAGACAACAGTGCCTAAGTGTGCGCAATAAGGCTAACAGATTACTAGGATTTATTTCAAGTAGTATAAGCAACAGAAGTCCAAAATTTTTTACAGCTCTATACATCACTAGTGAGACCTCATTTGGATTATGCAGCTCAGTTTTAGTCTCCTTACTACAGAATGGATAGATTCATTGGAGAACATACAGAGAAGAATGACTAAAATTATTTATAGTACAAGAAATCTCCCGTATGAAGATAGAGCGTTGAATCTCCACTCTCTGGAGTAGTCTTTTTTAAAGCTACCCAAGGTTTAAGACTCCATCACCCTACTCTGAAGATTGTCACATGCAGCATTCTCCACCTCACTAAATCCTATAAATACTCTTGTATCCAGGTAGATACGACACTATAAAGCCCACTGCGTGGGCGAAACGTTGTCAATAAAGGATCACATACTGCATGTGTTTATTTTTCCAGTGTCGGTATTTTATACCATTTATTTCCATCGGGTCACTAGGGTTGGGAATCTGTAGATCACATCTCAGTTTAGTTTCTCAAACATTAAAGAACCTGCAGCTACACTTCCCGTCTCTTTTATACCATTTATGAAGCTAAAATTTAATTTTTACCTTAACATACATAACTCCACCTCAATTCAGGTTGGTTATCAGTGTGGAATAATTTGTACCCCCTGTGTGTCGCAGCTTAAACCAGGTCTCTTATTGCAATAAAATATATTTTCTTCATATGCAGAAAATATACTTTATTGCTCATTTTATTTCTTCCGCTCAGACGTTTAGTAAGATTTTGTTCTGATTTTCGACGCATGAGGGTTAGCCACCCAGGATAACCCAAGAAAGGCAGTCATCGAGGGACTTTTTCCACTCGTGTCCTCCAGTCTTGTCCCCCAGGATGCGACCCACACCAATCTACTAACACCTAGGTACCTACTTACTAGGTGAACTGAACAGGTGTAAGGAAACCACTTTCAGTGTTTCTACCCTTTCCGAGAATCGAACCACGGACAGCGTGAGAATCGAGAGCGTTGCCTACCAGGTCATGGGCCACTACTAGTAGAGACTGAGGTAGCTTTTTCCCATCTGCCTCATTTGATTTTTTTTATCAAACATTTATGAGCTATTATGTTTTCTGATCCCTTTCCTACATACCTTGGTAATTTTTGCTCCTTCCGTCTGAAGTATCAAAAATTACCCGTACCTGTCTTAGTATACATTACCATGCTCACGTTTAAGTCCCAGAGACTATTCGAAAGTTGAAAATGTTGGCACGACTCAGCCCCCAGCTTCTGCTAGGATATCCATTCCTGCAATTATCATTCATTATAATGGAAAACTATACGTTTCTTTAGGCACTTTCCTTCCTAAGTAAAAAAAATTGATAAAAGTTTAAGTGTAAATGAAAACTCTGGTTAGTGCCAAACATTAAGCAGTTTTCCTCTTACTGTAATTGCAAGACTAGTTATGCGTGGATTTTGAAACTGCCAAGGATGTTTTTGGCCAACTGCTTGTTAACTATTTGGGCTGATATGTACTGGTATAAACCGTGGTAATTAATACCGACAAGTGGTTTTAAAAGACTAGCATATTTAAGTCCTTCATCCCAGTTTTCCATTTGTAAACTGGAATCTTATCCCTGCAATTCTAAACCTCACCAGAGTGCGAATTCAGCACTAAGACTGATTTTCTAATGTCAGCGCTTACTCACACGTCTTAAGCGTATCATTCCTTCTGGTGTCCTCTCCATGTGCAGGTAGCAGAAGCTCTCCACTACCAGTCTTCCTGTGATCTCCGTTGGGGAAGGAATTTTTTTAAAGGCAGAATACTCTTCACACGATGCAGGCGCATAGTGTGACTATTAAACAACTCCGTGGGTTCACTAACAACGCGATCCTAAAGAACAGTCAGTACATCAAACTCTCCAGCATAAAGATCAAGTATGCCTTTATCGCCGTCTGTTTCAGCGACGATAAGGCAGAATATCGCCACATCTGCCACAATGAGCACCCCTCGACAGAAGTCGAGGGGTCATTCCTTCCCAAGCACTCAAGGCCAAACTATCCATATTCAAGAAACTTTGGCACATCACTAAAAAGTTAGCTACCTCAAGAACACCATCGAAGACAAAAATGAAGGGGGCATTAGTACACCAAAATGCCAAATTCTCTTAGATGCTCGTGATCAAATTATCAGGCATCTCCATGGCTTCTCAAGCCCTCACTGACTGCCTGGCAATCTACTTACACATTAATCCCAAGGATATCGAAATTGGACGTTATAACCATTTCCCCTGCTAGACACTATTCTTACAACAACCGGGCCAAAGATTGTAATTTGAAGGTAAAGTTCCGTTCAAAATACGGCAGTGAAAGGCATAACTAAACTAACTGCACTTTCTCCAAAATGCTTCAATTGTAAGTGATCACAGCATCTTGCAGCAAAGTGCCCTCGGAGGAAGACTAAAAAAATAAACTAATAATCCCATCTACGCAGCCATCAAGATCCAAGCCAGCATTCAGAAGATATTTCAGGCCACCAAACACTAAGCCAAGCCAATCCACTCCCAGATGGTGCGTCATCTAATCTTCAGTATGATAAGCCCACAAGGCAAATTCTTAATACAGGATTCTTCAACGACAAACTATTTCGACTGCATGCCCAGCGTCATCTTCAGATACACTGAGAATCAAACTGATATTCATTGCCCCAGTTGACACGACAGCTGCTTCTCTAAGCACTACCTGTTCCGTCAACTGGCTCACTCCTCTAAGTTGAAAATTTAGACATGTGCAAACATCTGGGTATCTATTGTAAACGTTTCGCCATCCAGTGGCTTTATCAATACAGATTCTAGGACAATTTGAAGACAGTAGAACTATATACTGTCCCTTTCCACCTGACGATTAGTATATAAGCGCCAGCCTCCTTGCCTGTGCTCCCGAATCTACACGACTACGGTGCTCTTCACACCAACTCCAAGGCTGAGGGACTGATTACCTCACCTTTTGTATATAGTTCTACTGTCTTCAAATTATGTCGAATCTGTATTGATAAAGCCACTGGATGGCGAAAAGTCTACAATAAAGATACCCAGATGTTTGCGCATGTCTAAATTTTCATCTTGTCAGTATTTTACACCCCTCAAGTTGCTCAACCAACTCCACAAGCTGCAATCTCTCCTGCCACAAATCACTCCTATTCAGCCAACTACCACCTCTTAAGTCTCCCAATTCACCTACACAACCAGCCGCCGCCACCAGGAAGGCAACAACGAGTCATGGTACTTGACAGTGAGCGCTTGTGACGAGCGGGGTTCCACAGGGGTCAGTCCTAGGACCGGTGCTGTTTCTGGTACACGTGAATGACATGACTGAAGAGATATTCAGAAGTGTCCTTATTTGCAGACGATGTGAAACTAACGAGAACTCAATCTGATGTGGATCAGGCACGTCTACAAAGGGATCTGGACAGGCTGCAAGCCTGGTTCAGCAATTGGCTTCTGGAGTTTAATCCCACCAAGTGCAAAGTCATGAAGATTGGGGAAGGGCAAACCAAGACGGCAGAGTATAGGCTAGGTGGCCAAAGACTGCAACCCCCACTCAAGGAAAGAGGAGTATAATACCGAGCACATCTCCTGAGGGACAACCAAATATCTGCTGCAGCATTTGGGCGCCTGGGAAACCTAAGAAGAGTTTCGACACCTCGGCAATGAATCAAGACTGTACACCGTGTACGTTAGGCCCATACTAGAGTACGCAGCACCAGTTTTGGAGCCCACACCAGTCAAGCACGTCAAGAAATTAGAGAAAGTGCAAAGGTTTGAAACAAGACTAGTCCTGGAGCTGAGGGGTATGCCCTACGAGGAGAGGGCAAGGAAAATGGACCTGACGACACTGGAGGAATAAGGACATGACAAAATACCGAGAGGAATTGACAAGGTGGATAGGGACAGGATGTTTTAGAGATAAGACACAGCAACAAGGGGTCACAATTGGAAGTTGAAGACTCAGATGAGTCACAGGGATGTTAGGAAAGTATTTCTTCACAGTTGTCAGGAAGTGGATCAGTCTGGAGAGTGATGTGGAGATTGGGCCAGGAGTAATGAATCTACCCCTGCAACCACAGTTAGGTGAATTAGGAGAGTACCACCACCAAGACTACAGCTGCCCTGGCTGTGACCACTCCTGGCCTTTAAAGGAGTAACAGTCTTGTTACTCGAACTGCTCTCCAAGGAAATGTTAAAGTCTGATTGCTCCATCAAATTCGCCTGTGGTCACGTTTATTCTTAAGCAAGTTCAAGAATGAAAATACACCGATAACACCACAGTAGAACTATCCTACCTTCAAGTTCATTCAGAATATTTAACAACGGGTCTTCCATGAACACACTGTAAACACTTCATTCATCTCTTCCACGAGAGCCTTTTCCAGAGTCCTGCCTGCCGCCTCTAATACACAAGACCATCTGATAACAGCTACAGCTGCTACTGCTGTCGCCTGCCTCCCTCGTTGAAGTGAAGTGCCCCCGCTCCTTCATTGGTATTCTTCGTCTATCCCTACTTAAATATTCACCTTCATGGGGTCTTACCTGGACTGTACCTGTACTCCGGATACGTACTCTATATGCTCACTCAGGATGAATGGTGATGCCTTATACTCTTCACGAGGAAGTTAGTTAATCACTGGAGGGTTTGTCTTCACATTCCATCCAGGCACAAAATAAAGATCAGACTGACACTAACTTATTCTTTCACCGGTCATTTAAATTTGAGTATTACATACAAATTTAACAGATTTGAGGACAACGTTTGTCTCAAGAGCGTGTGACTAAAAAATCTAAACACGTGTAAAAGCATGTTCTGCAACTTATTTTACATAGTAAGCAGCAAGTCTAGCTGCAAGTATCTGCAGTTTTCACCAAGTACGCGCTCACACAACAGGTACCCAAATACCTGTTGTGTGAGCGCCTAACTAGTCTGACCTTCAAAACGAGAACATTTTTTTTTTCTCTCACTCAAGTAAACAATTTGAAAAGTTATAGTAAATAATTTTTTTTAATGAAGGCAAGGTACAATGTGCATGATGAATACAAACTAAATTTTTCTGTAGTACATACCTTGTCGACGGAGAGATTAGGGAAGGGCAAGACGTTGGGGCAGGTCCTACCCAGATGTAAGGTGTGAGCATGGGCGACCCCTAACACCACGGCACACACCAACCTGTAACACTCGACTATGTACTACTTGGCTAGAAGAGGAATAACACCTACACTTCAGTGTCCATTAACACATGGATAATAGAATGTATAAAAGGCTGGCAGATCTTGTGTAATTTTGATATGGCGTCCGCACTTAATGTTATGAATAAAAAATGAAAATGAAAGTCCTATTCTTTTAAGACCTACACAAAGATACAGGACTTTGTACCTATAATTGAAAGTTATATTCAAAGGAAAATAAGCCCAGAACGGACCGAGACTAATTTATGACTGAACAGGTGGAATTTGAACCCATGGCAAGAGTTAAAACTCACAGGCCAGTGCGTTAACCACTAGGCCAGCTGGCTCTTTAAGATTTATTCCACTAGGTATATTTCTACACCACAGGGAAGCTAACACGATCCCCACTAACCACGAACTCAGGATTTAACAGACTAATCCCACACCAGCGTTGCTGCGTACTTTTCTTGTGAAAGTTTGAGGAATTTTAAACAAAAACTTCAGCAGCGAGACACTTGCAAAGTTTAATGTAGTTTTCAGATATATGAAAGTTTATTCAGGTATACACAAATACAGCTACATAGATTATTATACATAGCAGCATATGTGTAGAGAACCTAGGATAACCCAAAAAAGTCTGACTTATTTCCATTGGGGTCCTTTATTCCATTGGAGTCTAAGTGTGGACTAGTTATTTAATACTCGATTATCAATGATTTTAGAAAACTAAAAAGGTGATATAAAAGCAGATCTTAATAATAATAGACCACAACCAAGAAAATATGCAAGCGAGTTTGAGAAGAACCTAGTCATTATGAGTGTGTTCGTCCTATGTTCTTGTATCATGCAGAGACAGCATTGTTTTTTAACCATAGTAAACTATTGCAGTTGGGACTGGGGTACTGTTACCACTAGGAAAAAATATTTTCAACAAACAGTCAGCATAACCTTGCAAATACATAACAGGCAGTCGCAAATAAAATGCTGAAATCAGGGTTAGGAGAAAGGTTTATTAAAAGTAGTTACTAGCATAAACTATTCACATGGATGCAAAATTTATTTAGTGTGAGCTGTGGGACAGTTAATTTTCTGCAGTCTTAAACTGGCAATTAAACATTAATTAATGGGTCCATGATTAAAAAATATGTGACAAGAATTATGAATTTACCTTGACAAGCCCAACCATGAGAATACTTGAGAAAAACAAGCAAGTGTACACTGTCAATTGAACGTTAAATGGAGGAATAGAAACTATAATTTACCACCCATACACTGCTAGTTAATATACACTGAAACAACCATTAAAACACAACACTAAAACAAGCACACACTCAGGAAGCTCTGAATGGACACAATATAAAAACTTGCAGGTGCTACCCTCAGGCAAATTAAATATAATTCTTCACTTACAATATCTTCATCATTATGCCAGCGGAGTTATACCCGATGGACTTTCTGGCGAACTTAATTTAAAGGCTTCTTAGCTCCAAAAACTGTTTAAAGGAGATACTCTGGAGAGACTATCACAACAACACCGTCAACTTGACTGGTCCGGACACCACTGGTGGGAGTACTTATACGGTTCTTCCACTGTGACGCCATTCAACCACTACTTGTGGTTGGTTAGAAAGTCATTACGTCAATGTGACGTCTTCAACGAACTCTTGTGACTGGTTTAAAATTTATTACGTCACAACTTTTCAGCGTATGGACTGACCGTGTCAGCAGCCAGCTCAGTGACGAAATATCACAGTAAGCAGGTAACCATAAGCTTTTAAAATTTACAGACATATTCTTTGTAGGTCCTTGGCGCATAAGCTACCTGTCAGTGTGGTCTTAAGACCAGGTCCGATGCTTTTTTACTTAGTTAAGGAAGGAAGTTTTCGTTGTCTTCTTGCAATGTTCAAGGTTAGACTGAAAGTGAGTGAGCCAATACTCACATAGTAAGATGCGAATGCAGGAATATGTAGGTCACTTAGCGGGATTCTCAAGTACTTTTGAGAAAAATAACTGAAACGTTAACCTTTTTATTGTGTGGGAGTGAATCATACAGCCAAACAATGGTGGGTAGGGACGATCAATAAATTATGGTGATGTGAAACACCAGGCTCAGTCTGACACTAAACTATGGTGGTGGAACACCAGGCTCAGTCTGACACTAAACTGTGGGGGTGGAACACCAGGCTCAGTCTGACACTAAACTATGGTGGTGGAACACCAGGCTCAGTCTGACACTAAACTATGGTGGTGGAACACCAGGCTCAGTCTGACACTAAACTATGGTGGTGGAACACCAGGCTCAGTCTGACACTAAACTATGGTGGTGGAACACCAGGCTCAGTCTGACACTAAACTATGGTGGTGGAACACCAGGCTCAGTCAAACACTAAACTATGGTGGTGGAACACCAGGCTCAGTCAGACACTAAACTATGGTGGTGGAACACCAGGCTCAGACACTTAACTATGGTTGTGGAACATCAGGCTCAGTCTAACACTAAACTGTGGTGGTGGTGGTGGAACACCAGGCTCAGTCTAACACTAAACTGTTGTGGTGGTGGTGGAACACCAGGCTCAGTCTGACACTAAACTGTGGTGGTTGTGGAACACCAGGCTCAGTCTAACACTAAACTGTGGTGGTTGTGGAACACCAGGCTCAGTCTAACACTAAACTGTGGTGGTGGTGGTGGAACACCAGGCTCAGTCTAACACTAAACTGTGGTGGTGGTGGTGGTGGAACACCAGGCTCAGTCTAACACTAAACTGTGGTGGTTGTGGAACACCAGGCTCAGTCTAACACTAAACTGTGGTGGTTGTGGAACACCGGGCTCAGTCTGACACTAAACTGTGGTGGTTGTGGAACACCAGGCTCAGTCTAACACTAAACTGTGGTGGTAGTGGAACACCAGGCTCAGTCTGACACTAAACTGTGGTGGTGGTGGAACACCAGGCTCAGTCTAACACTAAACTGTGGTGGTGGTGGAACACCAGGCTCAGTCTGACACTAAACTGTGGTGGTGGTGGAACACCAGGCTCAGTCTGACACTAAACTGTGGTGGTTGTGGAACACCAGGCTCAGTCTAACACTAAACTGTGGTGGTGGTGGAACACCAGGCTCAGTCTGACACTAAACTGTGGTGGTTGTGGAACACCAGGCTCAGTCTAACACTAAACTGTGGTGGTTGTGGAACACCAGGCTCAGTCTGACACTAAACTGTGGTGGTTGTGGAACACCAGGCTCAGTCTAACACTAAACTGTGGTGGTGGTGGAACACCAGGCTCAGTCTGACACTAAACTGTGGTGGTTGTGGAACACCAGGCTCAGTCTAACACTAAACTGTGGTGGTTGTGGAACACCAGGCTCAGTCTGACACTAAACTGTGGTGGTTGTGGAACACCAGGCTCAGTCTAACACTAAACTGTGGTGGTGGTGGAACACCAGGCTCAGTCTAACACTAAACTGTGGTGGTGGTGGAACACCAGGCTCAGTCTAACACTAAACTGTGGTGGTGGTGGAACACCAGGCTCAGTCTGACACTAAACTGTGGTGGTGGAACACCAGGCTCAGTTTGACACTAAACTGTGGTGGTGGTGGAACACCAGGCTCAGTCTGACACTAAACTGTGGTGGTGGAACACCAGGCTCAGTCTGACACTAAACTGTGGTAGTTTAATATCTTTATTGTGTACCCCATACCCATCCTGTGAAACAGTAGTCAAAAGATTACAAAGGTACATAATGGGTCCAGGAACTGGGCCCCAAAGATGTTTCAACCCTCGCCGGGAATCGAACCCGGACACTCACCCTGTGAAGCAAAAAGCTTTTGCCACAAGGCCACGGGCCACAGTGGCCCTCAGCCGGGCTGTGGTTCGTACGTTGGACTAAATGAGGCCAGCAGTAACAGCCTGATTGATCAGGCCCTGATCCACCGGAAGGCCTGGTCAAAGACTGGGCCGCGGGGGCGGTGACCCCCGGAATACCCTCCAGGTAGGGAGCCAATTTGACGAAGAGGTGAAGATAAACCTTATACACATTATCAAGAGTAGATATGATCAGGCCCTGGAGGCCAGAAATAAGCCAAATTAATTGATAATACTTAACAGGCGAGGCCAGAATTGATGAGTCGACCCCAAGGAAGCACAACTTGTTGAGTAAGTAGGTGTGTACGTCTAGAAAACTGCAGGTGTTAGTACCACATCAGCAAGTTTCCTGGGAATAAGTAAATAAGTGCTAGGTGATTCAGTATTGCGACCTCGTAGCTGAGTCTTTTTGTTCCACAGTTACGCCTCGCTGCAGCTCCTCATTATCCCAGAACGACATCTGTGACTGCTTCTAGGAAGAGCTGAACGTAGCTACTTGTCTTTGACAGTGTATTAGGGGTGGACCTCTTGGTCAATCTTGTTTTATATTAAACGTCTAAAATCAAGAATCCTTGTTAACCATGTTTATTATTAAACATGGTTAACATAGTGTTAGCTGTGACCTTTGTAGGGCAGTGGCCTCACAGCTTTGCACTCCTGTAGTAAGAAAATGACAACAACAATTATAACACAGGTTAGACAATACATGAGTGGTAATGGGTGAGTGTGAGTAGGATCTGCCTGTTATGGTCCACTAGACCTACGACAGATGTGCTCCTCTATCCTCGTGTTCTTATCATTTTCTTTGTCATTCTGTCCTGCAACCACCGATAAAGACATTTACTATACTCACCGACAGATCGGCAAGGGCTAAATTGTTAAGCCAAATAGCTAGCTACCAGCAGCTGGTGAGTGGCACACCGTAAAAAGGGACCCTCTGTTTCACTATTAATTGTACAAATGGAAAACTCAGCGGCTGACAGTAAGATATACTTTTTTAATAAGGATGGAAACCAAGTACCGGTATGCCAGCGGTTACTTAATTACTGAGCGAATTATCATATGACTAAGAATTGAACAAAGAGACATTCCTAACAAAATTCCAGCAGCACCACCAAGGGCTTTTGTCCACAGACTCTTCTCAATTTACCAGAGCACATATAGCTCTCAGCAACTTAACCGGAGCATGTAGCAGGCTAGAACCCCTTAAGATACCTGTTCAGTAGTCCGAAGTCATGAAAATTGCAGCAAAAACCACCAGACAATACCACACTTACTCTGTAGACTGAGGAACAGGTAGACACATCTCACCCATGACCACTTGTTTACAGGTGCTCCTGACCTGTGTGACTTGTGGCATTTTGTTGACTGTGGAACACATCTCAACTGTTTTCCTGCAGCTGCGGCTTTTTTTTTTTCTTTAGCTTAAGTCGTGATTTTTATAATGACTGGGGTACCTGTAGGGATCTTGGGGAATTTTTAGGAGTCTTTTGGCTTAATATTTAACGGTGTCTAACTTTTGTGGGTTATTTTAACGCAGTACGATGGTATCTAATTGTGTTGTTTATTTGTTCTGGAGTATACCTGTTATAGCGAGTATTTTTTTTATTTGTTACATTTACCCTTTTTACCCTGTACATTCTTATGTAGATTTTTCCTTCATTTGTTATTGCCAAGAACACTGAGATATATCATTGGTCAAAACTCTCTTTAAATCTCACAACTGTCTTGCTTCCTTCCTACTCACACAGCTATTGGTTGTTGAGTGGGTATTTATGTATCAGTACCTCAACGTCTGTGTTTGCAAGAAGTTCATTTTTCATCACCAAGTACAGTACCTCGGGGACCAGGTCAAGGGTCGCCTGACCATCATGACTGGATGAGGGCGAGGCTGAGGTCCCCATGCTCGTGGGAAATGGGCACCCAGGTAGCCTGTGCGTGCCACTCCCTTAACCGATAAAGTCCAATTGATAAATATATACCCACCAACGAGATAGATCGACCTAACCGAGGTTGGTCACAGGACAAATCAGCCAGAGGTCTAAGCCTGCATAGGCTGATACACACCAGTATTGTATAATATTGTTGTAGAGGTAAGTTAACTCTGGGGTTTTCTCACCCTGAATGCCCCCAAGTCAACGACAGTTCTTACCTATTTGTGGTTGTAGGGGTCGATTCATAGCTCCTGGCCCCGCCTCTTCGCTGGTCACTACTAGACAGTGGTCAGTAAGACTTGGCCATAAAACTACAGTAAAACATAATTATTCTCCCCCTATTGAATGGACATTACTAGGTCAGTCCTGCCGCCTCTGTAATGACTGATGACCTGCCAGTCACCTCGGGGCTCTGTAATGACTGATGACCTGCCAGTCACCCCGGGGCTTGACTCATCATCCCCGGACGTGACACACTGTCACAATCCTCAGCCTCATTAATATCATCATCATCTACACCAGCGCCTCTCACCACCACCACTACCATACCTTTATGGTCACTGCTACCACTAGTATGGTGTGGCCACAGCTACCACCAGTATGGTGTGGCCACTGCTACCACCAATGTGGTGTGGTCACTGCTACCACCAGTGTGGTGTGGTCACTGCTACCACCAGTGTGGTGTGGTCACTGCTACCACCAGTGTGGTGTGATCACTGCTACCACCAGTGTGGTGTGGTCACTGCTACCACCAGTGTGGTGTGGTCACTGCTACCACCAGTGTGGTGTGGTCACTGCAACCACCAGTGTGGTATGGTCACTGCTACCACCAGTGTGGTGTGGTCACTGCTACCACCACACCCCGGTGGCCTAGTGGTAAAGCTCTTGCTTCACGCACGGAGGGCCCGGGTTCTATTCCCGACGGGGCGGAAACATTTCGAAGTGTTTCCTTACACACACACACATACATACAACAGGCCTAGTGTCAAATCGACATGTGCCTAGGACAAAATGGTAACTAACTTGTATGGTTATCACCAACACCACCACACTTGCATGGTTATCACCACCACCACACTTGCATGGTTATCACCACCACCACCGCCACCAGCAATCAGTGAAGAGGCGGGGCCAGGAACTATGACTCGACCTCTGCACCCACAAATAGGTGAGTACACACACACACACAAACAGGCGATCTTTAATGCAGAACAAGCCACATGGGGGTGAAAATCTTTAGCACCTGACGACGCACGAGAGTGTGAAAGATCTAGAGCTAAAGATTTTTATCCTCATGTGGCTTGTTCTGCATATTTTTTATATTAAAATACTTGATGGCCGAACATATACTTATCACGGCTATAATAACCCAATTACACTCATCATTAAGGAAGATCCTTTATGAGATGATGCTGAAGGATGCTGCTGCTGAATGATGATGCTGCTGAAGGATGCTGCTGCTGAAGGATGATGCTGAATGATGATGCTGCTGAAGGATGCTGCTGCTGAAGGATGATGCTGAATGATGATGCTGCTGAAGGATGATGCTGCTGAAGGATGCTGCTGCTGAAAGATGCTGCTGCTGAAGGATGCTGCTGCTGAAGGATGATGCTGAATGATGATGCTGCTGAAGGATGCTGCTGCTGAAGGATGATGCTGAATGATGATGCTGCTGAAGGATGCTGCTGCTGAACGATGATGCTGCTGAAGGATGCTGCTGCTGAAGGATGATGCTGAATGATGATGCTGCTGAAGGATGCTGCTGCTGAAGGATGATGCTGAATGATGATGCTGCTGAAGGATGCTGCTGCTGAAGGATGCTGCTGCTGAAGGATGATGCTGAATGATGATGCTGCTGAAGGATGCTGCTGCTGAAGGATGCTGCTGTTGAAGGATGCTGCTGCTGAATGATGATGCTGAATGATGCTGCTGCTGAAGGATGGTGATGCTGAATGATGCTGCTGCTGAAGGATGCTGCTGCTGAAGGATGATGCTGAATGATGCTGCTGCTGAAGGATGGTGCTGCTGAAGGATGCTGCTGCTGAAGGATGCTGCTGCTGAAGGATGATGCTGAATGATGATGCTGCTGAAGGATGATGCTGAATGATGATGCTGCTGAAGGATGATGCTGCTGAAGGATGCTGCTGCTGAAGGATGCTGCTGCTGAATGATGATGCTGAATGATGCTGCTGCTGAAGGATGGTGCTGCTGAAGGATGCTGCTGCTGAAGGATGATGCTGCTGAATGATGATGCTGAATGATGCTGCTGCTGAAGGATGGTGCTGCTGAAGGATGATGCTGATGAAGGATGCTGCTGCTGAAGGATGATGCTGCTGAATGATGATGCTGAATGATGCTGCTGCTGAAGGATGCTGCTGCTGAAGGATGGTGCTGCTGAAGGATGCTGCTGCTGAAGGATGGTGCTGCTGAAGGATAATGCTGCTGAAGGATGATGCTGCTGAAGGATGATGCTGAATGATGCTGCTGCTAAAGGATGGTGCTGCTGAAGGATGCTGCTGCTAAAGGATGGTGCTGCTGAAGGATGCTGCTGCTGAAGGATGCTGCTGCTGAAGGATGGTGCTGCTGAAGGATGCTGCTGCTGAAGGATGCTGCTGCTGAAGGATGGTGTTGCTGAAGGATGGTGCTGCTGAAGGATGCTGCTGCTGAAGGATGGTGCTGCTGAAGGATGCTGTTGCTGAAGGATGGTGCTGCTGAAGGATGGTGCTGCTGAAGGATGCTGCTGCTGAAGGATGGTGCTGCTGAAGGATGGTGTTGCTGAAGGATGGTGCTGCTGAAGGATGGTGCTGCTGAAGGATGCTGCTGCTGAAGGATGCTGCTGCTGAAGGATGCTTCTGCTGAAGGATGCTGCTGCTGAAGGATGGTGCTGCTGAAGGATGGTGCTGCTGAAGGATGGTGCTGCTGAAGGATGCTGCTGCTGAAGGATGGTGCTGCTGAAGGATGCTGTTGCTGAAGGATGCTGCTGCTGAAGGATGGTGCTGCTGAAGGATGGTGTTGCTGAAGGATGGTGCTGCTGAAGGATGGTGCTGCTGAAGGATGCTGCTGCTGAAGGATGGTGCTGCTGAAGGATCCTGTTGCTGAAGGATGCTGCTGCTGAAGGATGGTGCTGCTGAAGGATGCTGTTGCTGAAGGATGATGCTGCTGAAGGATGGTGCTGCTGAAGGATGCTGCTGCTGAAGGATGCTGCTGCTGAACGCTGTGAACTTCTGTAACATTCTCTTCTTGACTCACAGTCTCATGTTCTATACTTTTCTGGGCCAGGGATCTCAATCCTCATGACTGATTAGAGGTCATGATTGGCGGACGGAGGATCGAGCCTCTATCACTACAGCGCTGAATAATATGCGCTTCATAAAATATAAAACAGCGGACAGCTGAGCTTATGAACCAGGTGGTAGTGTGGAGGATAATACCCTGAGGTTAATACCCTGGGTACTGACCTGAGTTTACCCTGGCAACACACCTTCCTAGGATGTTATGAATCATGCGCTGCAGCTTTGACCTGAAATGTGACACAGCCTGGTGATACAACATGTGACACAGCCTGGTGATACAACATATGTGACACAGCCTGGTGATACAACATATGTGACACAGCCTGGTGATACAACATGTGACACAGCCTGGTGATACAACATATGTGACACAGCCTGGTGATACAACATGTGACACAGCCTGGTGATACAACATATGTGACACAGCCTGGTGATACAACATATGTGACACAGCCTGGTGATACAACATATGTGACACAGCCTGGTGATACAACATATGTGACACAGCCTGGTGATACAACATATGTGACACAGCCTGGTGATACAACATATGTGACACAGCCTGGTGATACAACATGTGACAGCCTGGTGATACAACATATGTGAGACAGCCGAGGGCCTTGAATCTGCACTCTCTAGAAAGGCGTAGAATTAGGGGGAATATGATTGAGGTGTATAAATGGAAAACAGGTATTAATAAAGGGGATGTAAATAGCGTGGTAAAAATATCTAGCATTAACAGAACTCGCAGCAATGGTTTTAAATTGGAAAAATGAAGAATCAGGAAGGATATAGGAAAGCACTGGTTTGGTAATAGAGTTGTGGATGAGTGGAACAAACTCCCGAGTACCGTCGTAGAAGCTAAGACGTTGTGCAGTTTTAAAAATAGGTTGGATAAATACATGAATGGGTGTGAGTGGGTGTGAGTTAGACCTGACTATCTTGTGCTACTAGGTAAGATGCCGTGCTCCTCCCTTAAGTGAATGTGACTGACCTGACCAGGTCAAGGCATTGGCTTAAGTCGGTGGGAGAATTGGACCTGCCTCGCATGGGCCAGTAGACCTGCTGCAGTGTTCCTTCTTTCTTATGTTCTGTCACTGAGTGTGGTAAACACAGACACTGCAGGAGTGTCACAGAGTGTGGTAAACACAGACACTGCAGGAGTGTCACTGAGTGTGGTAAACACAGACACTGCAGGAGTGTCACTGAGTGTGGTAAACACAGACACTGCAGGAGTGTCACAGAGTGTGGTAAACACAGACACTGCAGGAGTGTCACAGAGTGTGGTAAACACAGACACTGCAGGAGTGTCACTGAGTGTGGTAAACACAGACACTGCAGGAGTGTCACTGAGTGTGGTAAACACAGACACTGCAGGAGTGTCACTGAGTGTGGTAAACACAGACACTGCAGGAGTGTTACAAAGTGTGGTAAACACAGACACTGCAGGTGTCACAGAGTGTGGTAAACACAGACACTGCAGGAGTGTCACAGAGTGTGGTAAACACAGACACTGCAGGTGTGTCACAGAGTGTGGTAAACACAGACACTGCAGGAGTGTCACAGAGTGTGGTAAACACAGACACTGCAGGAGTGTCACTGAGTGTGGTAAACACAGACACTGCAGGTGTGTCACAGAGTGTGGTAAACACAGACACTGCAGGAGTGTCACAGAGTGTGGTAAACACAGACACTGCAGGTGTGTCACAGAGTGTGGTAAACACAGACACTGCAGGAGTGTCACAGAGTGTGGTAAACACAGACACTGCAGGAGTGTCACAGAGTGTGGTAAACACAGACACTGCAGGAGTGTCACTGAGTGTGGTAAACACAGACACTGCAGGTGTCACAGAGTGTGGTAAACACAGACACTGCAGGAGTGTCACAGAGTGTGGTAAACACAGACACTGCAGGAGTGTCACAGAGTGTGGTAAACACAGACACTGCAGGAGTGTCACAGAGTGTGGTAAACACAAACACTGCAGGAGTGTCACAGAGTGTGGTAAACATAAACACTGCAGGAGTGTTACAGAGTGTGGTAAACATAAACACTGCAGGAGTGTCACAGAGTGTGGTAAACACAAACACTGCAGGAGTGTCACATAGTGTGGTAAACATAAACACTGCAGGAGTGTTACAGAGTGTGGTAAACATAAACACTGCAGGAGTGTTACAGAGTGTGGTAAACATAAACACTGCAGGAGTGTTACAGAGTGTGGTAAACATAAACACTGCAGGAGTGTCACAGAGTGTGGTAAACACAAACACTGCAGGAGTGTCACAGAGTGTGGTAAACATAAACACTGCAGGAGTGTTACAGAGTGTGGTAAACACAGGCACTGCAGGAGTGTCACTGAGTGTGGTAAACACAGACACTGCAGGAGTGTCACTGAGTGTGGTAAACACAGACACTGCAGGAGTGTTACAGAGTGTGGTAAACACAGACATTGCAGGAGTGTTACAGAGTGTGGTAAACACAGACACTGCAGAAGTGTTCCACTCATCCACAACTCTATTACCAAACCAGTGCTTTCCTATATCCTTCCTGAATCTGAACATTTCCAACTTCAAACCATTGCTGCGAGTCCTGTCTTGGCTAGATATTTTCAGCACGCTATTTACATCCCCTTTATTTATTCCTGTTTTCCATTTATGCACCTCAATCATATTCCCCCTAATTCTACGCCTTTCTAGAGAGTGCAGATTCAAGGCCCTCAGTCTATCCTCATAGGGAAGATTTCTGATACATGGGATCAACTTTGTCATCCTCCTTTGTACGTTTTCCAGAGCATTTATATCCATTCTGTAATACGGTGACCAGAACTGTGCAGCATAATCTAGAAGAGGCCTAACCAAGGATATATAGAGTTAATCTTTTAGGTCAGAAGAAAGGAATTTATAGGCGCATAAATAGAGGTGAGGGTCATCTTATAAATCAGTATACTGACATTAAGAGGGACGTTAAAAAGGGTATAAGAAAAGCTAAACGGGACTATGAAATTGAAGTTGCTAGGGATTCAAAAACTAACCCAAAAAGTTTTTTCCAGGTTTATAGAACAAAAGTTAGGGATAAGATAGGCCCCCTTAAAAATAACTCTGGGCATCTTACTGACAAGGAGAATGATATGTGCTCTATCTTTAATAATGATTTTCTCTCGGTTTTCACACAGGAAGACACTAATAATATCCCAGTAATTATTTTTTATAGTGGCCCTGAAGAAGATAAATTATGTAATATCACAGTCACTAGCGAAATGGTTAGGAAACAACTAGACCGACTGAAACAAAATAAATCGCCGGGTCCTGATGAGCTTTTTGCAAGGGTTCTTAAGGAATGCAAAATGGAACTCTGTGAACCAATATCTAACATTTTTAATTTATCTCTTCAAACAGGTGTAGTGTCTGATATGTTGAAGATGGCAAATGTAATTCCTATTTTTAAAGCAGGGGACAAGTCACTACCGTCAAATTACCGCCCAATAAGCCTAACCTCAATTGTAGGCAAATTACTGGAGTCAATTATAGCTGATATTATTAGAAGCCATCTAGATAACCATAATTTGATTAATGATACTCAGCATGGATTCACGAGGGGCCGTTCCTGCCTATCTAATTTATTAACCTTCTTTAGTAAAGCTTTTGAGGCTGTTGATCACGATAAAGAATTCGATATTGTTTATTTAGATTTTAGTAAGGCTTTTGATAGAGTACCGCACCAGAGACTGTTAAAGAAAGTGGCAGCTTATGGCATTGGGGAAAAAGTGCTGTCATGGATCGAGTCATGGCTCACCAATAGGAAGCAGAGAGTGTGCATAAATGAGGTTAAATCCGAGTGGGGATCTGAAACAAGTGGTGTTCCACAGGGATCAGTCTTAGGCCCGTTGTTGTTTATAATATATATCAATGACCTTGATGAGGGAATTACTAGTGACATGAGCAAATTCGCCGATGACACGAAGATAGGTAGGATAATTGATTCAAACGTAGTTGTCAGGGAACTTCAGGAGGATTTAGACAAACTCAATTCCTAATCAGAAAAGTGGCAGATGCAGTTCAACGTAGATAAATGCAAGGTTCTGAAGCTCAGGAGTGTCCATAACCCAAGCACCTATAAGTTAAATAATGTAGAACTTAGCCATACAGATTGCAAAAAGGACTTGGGGGTTATGGTAAGCAGCAACCTTAAACCAAGACAGCAATGCCTAAGCGTACGTAATAAGGCAAACAGATTACTGGGATTTATATCAAGAAGTGTAAGCAACAGAAGTCCAGAGGTTATATTACAGCTTTATACATCGTTAGTAAGGCCTCACCTAGATTACGCAGCTCAGTTCTGGTCTCCATATTACAGAATGGATATTAATTCGTTAGAAAACATTCAGCGTAGAATGACTAAATTAATACATAGTATTAGAAATCTTCCGTATGAAGAAAGATTGAAGACCCTTAAATTACATTCACTTGTAAGACGAAGAATGAGGGGAGACATGATCGAGGTATACAAGTGGAAAATGGGTATTAACAAAGGGGATATAAATAAGGTCTTGAGGATATCTCTCCAAGAGAGAACCCGCAATAATGGATTCAAATTAGATAAGTTTAGGTTTAGAAAGGATATAGGAAAGTATTGGTTTGGAAATAGGGTAGTTGATGAGTGGAACAGTCTGCCTAGTAGGGTTATTGAAGCAAGGACCTTGGGTAGTTTCAAATTTAGGTTGGATAAATTCATGAATGAGAGGGGTTGGATTTGAGTGGGAATATCACATGAGTAAATAGAATTATCAAAGCTTATTTCTTGGGCATTGAAGATTGGGTTGAACAAATAATAATATCTTTATTTACTACAAGTACATGTACATGGTATACAGGCCTAGCTGACATCAGTGACATGCTACTATATAGAAAGTCCCTTGTTATGCTGAGCATTTCGGGCAGATTAGGTCAGTGTCCTAGGATGCGACTCACACCAGTCGACTAACACCCAGGTACCCATTTTACTGATGGGGAACATAGACAACAGGTGTAAAGAAACACGCCCAATGTTTCTGCCCTGGCTGGGAATCGAACCCAGGCCCTCGCCGTGTGAAGCGAGAGCTTTAGCCACCAATGTGAAGATCTGCCTAGTATGGGCCAACAGGCCTGCTGCAGTGTTCCTCCTTTCTTATGTTCTTATGAAGAACGACCTGAGGACTCCTATTATTTATGCTTCTTGATATGAAGCTAAGGATTCTGTTCGCTTTATTGCGAACACTTATGCACTGTTGTCTTGGTTTTAGATTACTGCTAACCAGAACTCCCAAATCTACATTATTGAGTTTATATGTGGCATGGTTATTTTCCTGTCCAATGTTCAGAACTTTGCATTTGTCTATATTAAACTGCATCTGCCACTTCTCCGACCACTGCATCAGTCTATTCAAATCCTCCTGGAGTGCTCTAATGTCCTTGTCAGAATGAATTCGACGGCCTATTTTGGTGTCATCGGCAAACTTGCTTATGTCACTATTTATTCCCTCATCTATGTCATTTATGTAGATTGTGAACAAGGGGCCCAACACTGACCCCTGTGGAACACCGCTCGTAACGCTTCACCACTCTGATTTCTCCCCATTTATGCAAACGTTCTGCTGCCTATCTGTCAACCATGCCTCTATCCAGGAATTTTTTTTCCTATTCCGTGTGCCTTAATTTTCCTCAATAGTCTCTGATGTGGGACTATCAAAAGACTTACTGAAGTCCATATACACAATATCATATTCATTACCATGATCTACCTCCTCAAATACCTTAGTGAAAAAAGTTAATAAATTCGTAAGGCAGGAACGCCCTTTTGTAAAACCGTGCTGAGATTCGTTGATCAATTTATGCTATTCAAGATGGCTACGAATTGCCTCGGCAATTATTGATTCCATAAATTTTTCCATTGTGGAGGTTAGGCTTATTGGTCTATAGTTCGAAGCTAAGGACCTGTCACCTGCTTTATGATGAATTTATGATTAATGTCTTTTAAACACAGCCTGGTGATACAAAATATGTGACACAGCCTGGTGATATAAATCATGTGACACAGCCTGGTGATACAAAAACAGTACTTTTATACAACAACCATGCTTAGTGTCCACATTTTCTTAAAAACATAAGAAACTAGTAGCACTGTAGCAGGCCTACTAGCCTGCAGTTCCAGTGGTCGAGCCTGCCATAACAAATATTACGCGTTTCCTAACTACAAAATTTACTACACCAGCGACATTACAAAATTTACGTCACTTGCATACTGGGGATACCTGGTGAAAATCTAAGACCACTTTCAGTGTAGACACGGGAAGTTATTACGGTGCAGTGTCCACTTTATTAGGAACACTTGTTCACCTGTTCGTTAAAGCAAATATCTAATCAGCCAGTTATTTGGATTTTTAACCCGGAGGGTTAGCCACTCAAAGAAACTCAGTGTGTCATCAAGGACTGTCTTGTCTTATTTCCGGTGGAGTCCTTTAATCTTATCCCCAGGATGCCACCCACAAAAGTATTCTCCTTGAGTAGTGCAGATATTGAGGATATCACATATGAAAGACCCCTCGGGGCCAGTGACTACGTGCTTCTGAGCTTCGAATACATAGCGGGAAGCAGGAAGGGCAGGACAAATGAAGCCAAGTTACAAAAGGAGGGACTACACAGGCATGAAGAATTTCCTGCAAGCGGTTCAGAGGGACAGGGCACTGGCAGGGAAGTCAGTAAATGAGATGATGGAATATGTGACAACAATATGCAAGGAAGCTGAGGAGAGGTTTGTACCCAAGGGTAACAGAAATAACGAGAAGGCCAGGATAAGCCCTTGGTTCACCCAAAGGTGTAGAGGGGCCAAAACCAAGTGTGCTAGAGAATGGAAGAAGTATAGAAGGAGAATAAGAGAGCAGTCGTAGAGCCAGAAACGAATATGCCCAGGTAAGAGGGAGGCCCAATGATAATACGAAAATGATATAGCAGCAAAACCCAAATCTGACCCGAAGCTGTTGTACAGCCACATCAGGAGGAAACAGTCAAGGACCAGGTAATCAGGCTGAGGAAGGAAGGAGGGAATATCACAAGAAATGACCGAGAAGTATGTGAGGAGCTCAACATGAGATTCAAAGTGTTCACAGAGGAGACCTGGAGTATACCTGGAGAGAGTTCCAGGGGTCAACGCCCCTGCAGCCCGGTCTGTGACCAGGCCTCATGTTGGATCAGAGCCTGATCAACCAGGATGTTACTGCTGGCCGCACGCAGTCCAACGTACGAACCACAGCCTGGATGGTCAGGTACCGACTTTAGGTGCCTGTCCAGTGCCTGCTTGAAGACAGCCGGGGGTTTATTGGTAATCCCCCTGATGTATGCTGGGAGGCAGTTGAACAGTCTTGGGCCCCTGACACTTAATGTGTTGTCTCTCAACGTGCTAGTGGCACCCCTGCTTTTCATTGGGGGGATGTTATATCGCCTGCCGAGTCTTTTTCTTTCGTAGGGAGTGACCCTCGTGTGCAAGTTTGGTACTAATCCCTCGAGAATTTTTCACGTGTACAGAAGGGACTCCAAAATGACGGAGAGGTGGGGTACACCATCAAGTGTTGGACATAATAAATACAACCGAGGAAGAAGTGAAGAGGCTGCTAAGCGAACTAGATACCTCAAAGGTGAGGGAGCCGGATAACATCTCTCCATGGGTCCTGAGAGAGAGAGCAGAGGCGCTATGTGTACCACTAACAACAATCTTCAACACATCATTCAAAACAGGGCTACTACCTGATGTATGGAAGACAGAAAATGTAGTCCCCATTTTTAAAAAAAGGAGACAGACACGAAGTATTAAACTACAGACCAGTGTCTCTGACACGTATAGTATGCAAAGTCATGGAGAAATTATCAGGAGCAGAGTGGCGGAGCACCTAGAAAGGAATGAGCTTATCAACGACAACAAGCACAGTTTCAGGGATGGGAAATCCTGTGTCACAAACCTACTGGAGTTCTAT
Source organism: Cherax destructor (assembly GCA_009830355.1). Classification (NCBI taxonomy): domain Eukaryota; kingdom Metazoa; phylum Arthropoda; class Malacostraca; order Decapoda; family Parastacidae; genus Cherax; species Cherax destructor. Next base: position 45,752 of record WNWK01013315.1, read on the forward strand.
GACAGGGTGACAGCAGTAAGACAAGACAGAGAGGGGATAGGTAGACTGCGTTTTCTTGGACTGTAAGAAGGCTTTTGACACAGTTCCACACACAAGAGATAAGTGCATAAGCTGGAGGACCAGGCAGGTATAACAGGGAAGGCGCTGCAATGGATCAGGGAATACCTGTCGGGAAGACATCAAAGAGTCATGGTACGAAACGAAGTGTCAGAGTGAAGTGTCACTGTTTGCAGATGATGTGAAGTTGATGAGAAAAATTCAATTGGACGAGGATCAGGCAGAACTACAAAGGGATCTGGACAAGCTGCAGGCCTGGTCCAGAAACTAGCTTCTGGAGTTCAACCCCACCAAGTGCAAAGTCATGAAGATTGGAGAAGGGTAAAGAAGACTGCAGACGGAGTACAGTCTAGGGGGCCAGAGACTACAAACCTCACTCAAGGAAAAGGATCTTGGTGTGAGTAAAACACCGGGCACATCTCCTGAGGAGCACATTAACCAAATAACTGCTGCAGCAGTTATTTGGTTAATAGCATTCCGATATCTCAATAAGGAATCGTTCAGGACCCTGTACACGGTGTATGTCAGGCCTATATTGCAGTATACAGCACCAGTTTGGAACCCACACCTAGCCAAGCACGGACGGAAATTTGAGAAATTGCAAAGGTTTGCAACAAGACTAGTCCCGGAGCTAAGGGGCATGTTCTACAAGTAGAGGTTAAGGGAAATCGACCTGATCACACTGGAGGACAGGAGAGATAGGGATGATATGATAACGACATAAAATACTGAAAGGAATTGACAAGGTGGACAGAGACAGGATGTTCCAGAGATAAGACACAGCAACAAGGGGTCACAATTGGAAGTTAAAGACTCGGATGAATCACAGGGATGTTAGGAAATATTTCTTCAGTCACAGAGTTGTCATAAAGTGGAACAGTCTGGGAAGTGATGTAGTGGAGGCAGGATCCATACATAGCTTTAAGAAGAGGTATGATAAAGCTCATGGAGCAGGAAGAGTGACTTAGTAGCGACCAGTGAAGAGGCGGGGCCAGGAGCTGTGAATCGACCCCTGCAACCACAACTAGGTGAGTACAAAAGTCGTCTAACACCCAGGTATCTACTCATTGCTAGATGAACAGGAAGAGCAGCTGTAATGAAACATGACCAACGTTACCACATATACCGGGGAGTGAACCCCGGTGACTCAGTGTGTGAGGCGAGTGCATTTGCCAATCGAGCCACGGGACACCATAATGCCTAAAACCATGAGAACGTGGTCAAAAGGTTCAGTTCTTGTTCAGACGAAACATCAGAATGGGGAAGAAATGTGATCTGAGTGACCTTGACGGTGCAGTGGCAGACGTGGTGGTTTAAGTATCTCAAACTACTGATCTGGGATTTTCACACACAACGTCTCTAGAGTTTACAGAGAATGGTGTGAAAATTACAAAACATCCAGTGAACGGCAATTCTGTGGGCAAAAACGCCTTGTTAATAAGAGGTCACAGGAAAATGAGCAGACTGGTTCAAGGCGAAGTAACTCAGCCACGTATTACAACAGTGGTATGCTGAGGAACAAGTCTGAATGCAGAAAACGTCGAACCTTGAAGTGGATGAGCTGCAGCAGCAGACTATACGGGGTTCCACTCCTGGCGGCTAAGAGCAGAAAACTGAGTCTAACTTGGGCACAGGCTCACCAAAACTGGAAAGATAAAAATTAGAAAAACGTCGCCTGGTCTGACGAATCATGATTTCTGCTGTAACAGGCAGATGGTAGGGTCAGAATTCTGCAACATGCAGATGGTAGGGTCAGAATTCTGCAACATGCAGATGGTGGGGTCAAAATTCGGTGTAAACCATCAGGATGTGAGGGAACGGCAGACTCACAGCAACTGTGTGAAGCCATCATGCCATGGACCAGAATCTCTGTGGCATGTTTTTTAGCCCCTTGTTGAATCCTTGCCATGAAGAATTCAGACTGCTCTAGAAGCAAAGGTAGCATTACCCAGTACTACAATGGTGTACCTAACAAAGTGGCCACGGAGTGTATGTCACGTGTTTAACAAAAAGTCAGAGTGTTCAGGAAATGAGCTTATACTCTATACTACTTGTAAAGTGTGGTCTCATAAGACCACGGTAAAGTAGACCACATCACTAGACCTGGTCGTCAAGCCCACAATGGCGGGCTGCTCGTTGGAGAAATACTCATTGACAAAAAATACCTTTCAAGTGGTTGCATGAAATTTTTCTTATTTTATTTTTTTCTTCCTTTAACTTTTCATTTTTATTTCACCCATAACACAAGACATCGTCCCATGGAATTCAATTTTTCAACGCTTTTGTACGGTATCTAGGACAACATTCTTGGGACAAGTGGCATATGAAGGTGTCCTACGACCTAAGTTGTACGTCCATTTCCTAGCATCCTGGAACAGCTCTTATTGCCTCCAAAACCCTCCGCTGCTTGACCTCAAACGTCCTAATTCACTAACGTTAGGTGGAGAATAAAAGTCAAATATGTAGGTGCACATCTATCAGTTTTATGTGCAAGATAGTGCGAATTTTTAATTCCTGTTATATCACGTTATAAATATTTGAGTCCGCCTCACCTGAATGCCTTCAGTATTTAATGGCTGACGGAGCTTATAGCCAGGATAGTACCCATTAAGTTTTGTTTGTTTGCAAACAAATTTGTCAGTTTACTAAATATGTAGAACTTGGGATTGTTGGAATTTGCGCAATAACTGGGGAATGACTCTTCTGATAAGCTTCAAATTTTCAGCCCTGGTGTGTTTTACAAAAAGCAAGGTTAGTTAGTTTGATATCTTTATTATGCACCCCATACCCATCCTGTGGGCGGTTGTCAAAAGATTACAGAGGTACATAATGGGTCCAGGGACTGGACCTCAAAGTTTGATAGCTGAGCAAGTTACAAAGGTAATGAACTCAGATGGTCACAATCATGACAAGTTACAAAGGTATTTGCAGATTACAGAGGTATATATAGGGTCCAGAGACTGGGCCCCAAAGTTTTGATAGCTGAACAAGGTACAATGGTAATGAATTCACTAGTTACAAGGTAATGAATCATGTAAGTAAATTTACTTACGTCTGTACATGGTTGCACTCATGAACAAATTATAAAGTAATGAGCAATCTATTAGTCTACACCCACCCACAACTGTAATGAGTTATTGGTGCAAATTTTAATTGTTGGGTCACACACACACACACACATATACATATACACACACACACATACATGTATATACATACACACACATACATGTATATACATACACACACATACATGTATATACATACACACATACATGTATATACATACACACATACACATACACAATTAGGTGAGTACACATACATTACACACACACACACACACACACACACACACACACACACGTGGCAATGCTTTATTTACAGGGAGCAAAGTCAGGGTATTTTTCCAGAATGGTCTGTAATATACCACTGTGGATAAAATACTTTGACATATCTTGAACATTTCTGAGCGAGTTGTCTCTGAATTCATTAATTTTATCGCACTCCAGTACATAATGACGCAGGGTGTGACAATAATCCAACTGGCAAAGTTTACATCTTGTTTGGTCTACATTTGAAAGGGTTCTAAGAAGCAAGATCGCCACCCATCTTGATACCCATCAATTGCACAACCCAGGACACCATGGGTTTAGAGCAGGCCGCTCCTGTCTGTCCCAACTACTGGACCACTACGACAAGGTCCTGGATGCTCTAGAAGATAAACAGAATGCAGATGTTATATACACCGATTTTGCAAAAGCCTTTGACAAGTGTGACCATGGTGTAATAACACACAAAATGCGTGATAAAGGAATAACAGGAAAAGTTGGTAGATGGATCTATAATTTCCTAACACGTAGAACACAAAGAGTAGTAGTCAACAGAGTAAAGTCTGAGGCAGCTACTGTGAAAAGCTCTGTTCCACAAGGCACAGTACTTGCTCCCATCCTATTCCTCATCCTCATATCAGACATTGACAGGGATATAAGCCACAGTGCTGTGTCTTCCTTTGCAGATGACACCCGAATCTGTATGACAGTGTCCACTGTTGAAGACACTGCAAGACTCCAAGCAGACATAAACCAAATCTTTAAATGGGCTGCAGAAAACAATATGAAGTTCAATGATGAGAAATTTCAATTACTCAGATACGGAAAACGTGAAGAAATTAAAATCTCATCGGAGTACAAAACTAATTCCAACCACACAATAGAGCGAAAAACTAATGTCAAAGACCTGGGAGTGATCATGTCAGAGGATCTCAACTTCAAGGACCATAACAATGTAGCAATTGCATCTGCTCGAAAAATGACAGGATGGATAATGAGAACCTTCAAAACCAGGGATGCCAAGCCCATGTTGACACTTTACAGATCGCTTGTTCTATCTAGGCTGGAATATTGTGCACACTAACTGCACCTTTCAAGGCGGGTGAAATTGCTGACCTTGAAAATGTGCAGAGAACCTTCACCGCACGCATAACTGTGATAAACCACCTCAACTACTGGGAACGCTTGAAGTTCCTAAACCTGTACTCTCTAGAATGCAGGCGGGAGAGATACATTATTATATACACATGGAAAATTCTCCAGGGCTTAGTACCAAACTTGCACACAAAAATCACTCCGACGAAAGCAAAAGACTCGGCAGGCGATGTAACATCCCCCAATGAAGAGCAGGGGTGCCACTAGCACGTTGAGGGACAAGACAATAAGTGTCAGGGGCCCAAGATTGTTCAACTGCCTCCCAGCATACATCAGGGTGATTACCAACAAACCCCTGGCTGTCTTCAAGCAGGCAATGGACAGGCACCTCAAGTCGGTACCTGATCAGCCGGGCTGTGGTTCGTACGTTGGACTGCGTGCGGCCAGCAGTAACAGCCTGGTTGATCAGGCTCTGGTCCAACATGAGGCCTGGTCACAGACCGGGCCGCGGGGGCGTTGACCCCTGGAATTCTCTCCATACAAACTCCAGGTATTATTGTTCTCAAACTGCTAACTGACAAGCCAAGATTGTAATCTACCCTTTCTTTGAAAGCATAAAACTTAGCCAATTTATCAGTTCTATCATGCATCTGAAGACCAATGTGAGATGGAATCCACAGCATGTGCACTCTGACTCTACTATCCACAATCCTACCATACCTGTGTCTGGCTTCTGACACAAGTTTTTTTTAGTTTAATATCTTTATTATGCACCCTATACCCATCCTGTGGGCGGTAGTAAAAAGATTACAGAGGTACATAATTGGTCCATTGACTGGACTCCAAAGTTTTGATAGCTGAACAAGTTACAGCGGTAATGAACTAGATCTGGTCACAATTATGAAAAGTTACAAAGGTAATGAATCATAATCACTTCATATATAGTTACAATCATGAACAAATTACACATACACACACATATATACATACACACACACACACATGCAAATACAACAGGCCCAGCTTTCAATCGACATGTGCATAGGACAAAAGGGTAATCAATACACATACATACACACACACACACACACGTGGCAATGCCCTATTTACAGGGAGCAAAGTCAGGGTATTTTTCCAGAATGGTCTGTAATATACCACTGTGGATAAAATACTTTGACATATCTTGAATATTTCTGAGTGAGTTGTCTCTGAATTCATTAATTTTATCGCACTCCAGTACATAATCGCATGTGTGACAATAATCCAACTGGAAACTTTACATTTTGTTTGGTCTATATCTGGTGGTGGTGATTTAACCTGCCAAAGATACTTGTAACCCAGCCGGAGGCGGGCGGTAGTGACATCCAAGAGTCTGCTTATTTTGTTGGATGCACCATAGACATGTGGCTCCTCCTGTATACTTAATGAGTTGAGAGCATTTATGGATGACAGAGAATCAGTTACAATTAGAGAGTCAACCTTAGATACATGGACGCATTTGAGTGCAAGGAGTATGGCAAACAGTTCTGTCTGAAGGGTAGAGGCCCAGTTATTGATGCGTGCTCCAATTTCTTTAAGAGAACCATCACTCTGTATGACAACAGCAGCACTACCAGCTGCACTAGTGGATTGGTGAACAGAACCATCAACGTAAATAATTTGTGAGTGTGTGCTGTGTGACTAAGTTATCAATATAGCTTAAGGCATCATGTTTGGCTTCAACGCGAAGTTTTGGTTGTGATTTTAGAAGTAGTTTGGGGGGAAATGGAGGGATGGTAGTTTGGAAAGGGGTAATATTCCATGGAGCGGAGAAGTGCCGCTGTTGCCTTACTTGACTTAGATCATGTATCTGATTCATGCGGAGGTCAATTCCAGTTTTTTCGATCCATCTGGAGGGATGTTAGCCAGTGCTGAGGAAAGTTTGGAGGGCTTCTGTGCATGGGTTTGAATGGGCTTGCCTGAGCCTATTAACCCCAATTCAGATATTTCTTTCAGTAACACGATCTCTGATGCTAGGAATATCAAGTTCTTTCTGCATATTTAAAATTTTGGCAGTACGAGGGCATCCTAAAATGATCCTCATTGCTTCGTTCTGCAGTTTTTCCAGCCTCCAAGCTTCCAGTCAGACACAAGAGCAAGTAGTGGGCAGCATAATCAACCAATGATCTAATATAAGCAAGATACATCATTTTCACAATTTTAACATTAGCACTATACCTGGGGTGAAACCCTGCCACAACTCTAAGTGCTCTCAGCCTTTCTTTGTATTGACGACAAAGTCTCGTTACAACAGGTCCAAGTAGTGGGACCTCAAAGCCTAGATACCTGTATCTGTTTACATATTCTAGAAGAGACCCATCATGCAACTGGATCTGGCGAACTGTGCCCTCAGTCGAGGAGGACGCCTATTGTGTATCTTTGTTTTATCAGTAGAGATTATCAACCCCAGGTTGATAGTACATGAGGTTAGTACATGGTTAAGGATGTTTTGGGTGTTGGAGAATCCGGTGGTGTGAATCATTATATCATCAGCGAAACTAATCATATAATGATGGGGCTGGCTAGGCATACCGTGGTACTGGGAAGATTGTCATAGCTAGATGTTGCAGCCCAAGCAGTGACTAGCTCATTCGCCCTATGTAAGGGATGAGGGTGCGCGATCTGACCAGTTCTGTTACCCAATTCTATTTATGTCCCTCCATGCCCGGCTAAGGGGGTGTGAGCATTGAGACTATTGACAAATGTTTCCAGTCAGTTTGCTGCAGCTTTGTCATACGCTCTCTGGCAGCCGCATGGGCAGTTTGAAAGAGCTTCAGCATTCCAGGGGTACGATGTTTTCTATAGGCTAGCCTAGTCTGCGAGCAGTACGTTTCAGTGTTTTGAAGTTTAGGATCATTGTAATACGTATGGTTTATATGGGAGGTATGATTATTATGGGTTGGTTGGGTTTAGAGTTCCAGGAGGTTTCAGAGACAGCTCTAAGTAGTTCTGAATACTGCTCACAAGGTCATTATTAAAGGTCTCAACAGAGGAACACTCATAGGAATTATACCAGTCAGTCGATTGCAACAAAGTCATCATAATCAGGTGGAACATTAAAAAGTTTCCGTTTGAATATTCCACAAGGAAGATAGTATTACCAATATTTTAGTGAGGTTACCTTGGGAAATGGTCTGATGATAATCTGATACAATGGTAGACCACAGCCGGCAGAAGTAATGTTGAAAAGGCACAGATCAAGGATGCCCAAGATATGGTTTTGAGCTGTATGACCCTTTGTTTAGCGCTTCTTTTGATTCCAATAACAATCCATAGATATGTGGGTTCAAGGTCACCTACAATTTGCACATTATCATGACTATTTAACAGCGAAACAGTTGGTTACCATTACGATTCCCAAAAACTGTGAGTTTCCAATGCTTTTGTGTCTTTCATTATAATCTCCAATAATAATGGTAGGTAAAAACAAAGTGTCATTTGGCATTTGTTTTTGTTGTAAACGAAGTCTTAAATGATAAGATATTCATTAAACTTCAGAAATTTATTTGAGGAACAATATCATGTGGTGTTTTATGCGTTATAATAAAATGATAATTTAACGTTGCATAAACCCGAGTAGAGTATGTCATTGACAAATACACTTTATTAATGGTAAATATTATTGAATGGTGAATGTTTTGATTGTGTGATCATATGGCGGGGGAAAAATAAAACAGCAACATTTGCCATAGTTTTTGCAGTATTATGTTGTTAATACATATAAAACGGTAAGTTGTAATGACACGTGTTCAGAAAATATTACGTTATTACTGCATGTTGTCTCCCGATTGTCAACTTGTGTAATGAAATTTGAGGATGAGAGTTGTACTGGGTGTTGTAGTCCCTTCCCGGTACAACATTAACATTAATAATAATATCTTTTACTTACTACAAGTACATGTACATGGTATACAGGCCTAGCTGACATCAAACATACTACTAATAGAAAGCCACTGTTATGCTGAGCATTTACCAATTAGGCCAGTTTTGTCCCAGGATGCGACCCACACCAGTCGACTAACACCCAGGTACCCATTTTATACTGATGGGTGAACATAACAGCAGGTGCTTAAGGAAACACGTTTAATGTTTTCCAACGGCCGGATTGATCTCCGAACCTCAGTGTGGAATATCTTGTGCCTATTTTGTCAAGGCTGGGAACCAAAGCAATCATAGTACTGGGGGAGAGAGCACAACTTTGTAGTACCCACAGTCAGTAGGCTTCAAACACCTTTTTATTGTACAGCAATAAAGGAATGGAACAGACTGCCTGTACATGTCAAAGCCAGTCAAACATGAGCCAGTTCAAAAAAGCCAAAAGGTACCTAATGAATGGCGACAGAAAATGAGGAGAATGATTTTTGATTTTTTTTTTGCTGAAAACATGTAAAAATACAGGTACCCGAAAATTAAAGTTTAATTTTTCAGAAGGTGTTGAGGCGATACCAACGAATTTGTTCCCATAAGGAATAATGAATTAGATTAATCCTTTCAGACCCCAAAATACACTTCAAAGCACTTACAAAAATACATTCATAATTGTTAGTTGGGAGCTGCTCGTATGTCGGGACCACTGTACAGTGGACCTCTACACGAGCAGCCCCAACTCAACAATTATGTGCCATTTTGTAGGTGCTTTTGGGATTTTTGGGGTCTGAAATGGATTAATCTAATTTTCATTTTTATGGGAAAAAATTCCTTGGTATCGGGACTAATAGCCATCTGAAAGAATTAGCTCAACTGGGACCCTGAACTTTACCTTATTCCTAGTATATCCCTTTTTATAAAATAAGATATTATCTCCTTCATAGTAAAATATTAAGGTATTAAAAGGACCCCAATGGAAATAAGTCACTTTCTTTTTCTGACTTTTTGGGTTATCCTAGGTTCTCTACACATAGCTGCTATGTATGATAATCTATGTAACTGTATTTGTGTATAGTGACCTGAATAAACTTGCTTTTGTTTCCCATTTAGTGCACTAGCGATCGAGTTACAGGACATTAGAATCATGATAGTAAACAACAGTAACTTGTAACTTGACTACCATGTACTTTAAAAACCATATACAGGACCCCGGTTACGCGAAATCCATTCCAGGAGCTAGGCCTTTAACTGAAATAATTTTCCCCATAAGACTTAATGAATAAAATTTAAACCGTTACAGAAAAAATTTCAAAATTTTTTTTTTTTTTTTTTAAAAAAATCAGTATTAAAACCTTTTTTGAAGACTAATTTTCTTTTGGGGAAAAGGGGAGGAAATAGGGGGAGTTAGTGTTTGAAGGGGGGAACCCTCCAAAAGGCTTCAGGTAAAAGTCCCCCTGGGGTTCCCTTTTTGTCTTTTTTAACCCACTAGGCCAGCGGAGTACTGGGCCCCCTTTTTAGAAAAAAAAAAATGTCCAGGTGCTCTGTTTTGGCGCATTTCCCCCAAGGGGACAAGGTTTTGTCATAAACATGTTGCAGATATGACTTCTTTCGCTTGGTAGGTGGTGTTTTTCAACAAATGTCTCCCCGTCCACATGAACAAATTTCCAATCCGCAGAAGGACCCCCTTTTCTTCCTTTTACTTCTCCTTTTCTGAAGCAATTGCCTCAAC